>JAVTVY010042732.1:0-180514 GCA_036873755.1 Hanleya hanleyi | reverse complement strand
CAGATAGTTCAATGCTTATCTGTGACTCACACAGAGGCCATAATATGACCGAAAACACTGCTGAATCGACGAATTAGAGAGCAAACAAAGATGTGCACATTCAATGTACAAGTTCTACCAACTGTCAGACATACAGAGGAGACTCTCGCCATTGATGTGAGTTTAGGTACGTATATACGTAAAATTACTTCCCCAAAATATACTGTTCGTGAAATATCGAGACCATTTCGTTATACTACAGTGCCTAATATACAAGTATTAGAAACTGACTTTTAAAGAAATATGCCAAATGGAATGTCTTCAACGGTCATATATATATATATATATATTATACCAACATTATAATTTCCACTACCGGTTGTGAACCACCATTCCAACGGGAAAAAAACTCAGAACCTGTAGTGGTGGAAGCACATTCAGCAGAGAACACGAGATCCTCACAGCCTGTGGTTGAGAAGAAAACAAAACAAATACCTTTACAGAAGAGAGGGTTCCCTTCCCCTCGCCCCCACCGAGGATTCGGCGCTTGGGCTCTTTGCCCAGGACCGATCCTCTGCCATCAACAGGAGCGAAACCTTTCACCGGACCGGGGAGTAAGAGCGGCGAAAGGAGGACGAGGAGAACTAGTCCGACTCCAACGACTTACAGATGTGACGTGCGTGGGGCACCTTACGTCGTGAAAGGGAAAGAAAGGAAATTTGGCTGTGAATGCTGGACAGAGTACTCCTGCTTCGGTTATTTTTGTAACAAAGAGGATGCCCTGTCGCCGGTAACATTTTACTGCCCAGTACACGGAGGAATGCATAAGAAACAAATGTTCAAGTTCAAGAAAGAAGGAAAAAAATACTAGTTGAATTCAAAATATTATTCCTCTCACATCTATCTCATTTGCTTGTTTCTTCATCTTTGAGCCGTTTATGATGGTATTGAAAATGTAATGATGATAACCACAAAAAAGTTGTGCTTATTAAATGAGAACTTACAGATTCCCTACGAAAAATTCTTCCTTACCCAATTCGTGATATAGACACTGAGGTTTGTTCAAAAATATACTGAATATCAATCGTCTGTCTTTAATGACACTGGTACTGCACTGATTATGACATATTGACAAGTGAACATGTTATTACCATGTGCAATCGTTTCAAGTTGCGGCAGACCTTAAGCCACTTCTTTGTGGTTGGCACACCCGGAGGAATCCGCATGTTGCATCTTCCATTCCATGCTTCTGATACGAAGTCCCCACCTTCGCCCTTGCTGGGATGCTCAGATACGGAGAAAGATTCGTCACTTTTCCAGACATCTCTTATTTCAGTAGGGGCGAGGACACGCCCTTTTAAGTCATGGAAATCGATTTCTTGGTAATGCACCATGTGTAACCCATAGAAGAGATTTGAAAATTTCATTCGGCTTGCAGTCATAGTTATTGCGAGGACAACACAAAGTCATTTAAGAAGGCATAATTAGGATTTTTTACATTCACCAGCCCCCTGGCGTACTCATCTACTGTGGGGTTATCAACATTGGCAATACAATCCGGAACAAATGGAACCGGGAACTTTCCAGAAAGAAGATTTTCAGAAGCTGCCATGCTTTGATTATCACTCGCATTCCTACATGCCACATGCGCTCTGATAGATGTGTACCCAAGCATCTTGGCCAACTCTGAAAGACACATCCCACAGCAACTTGAAGCAGGCCTTCACCATGTTAATTTCATAATGGCCTAGAATATTTTGAAGATCTGACTCTTGTATCAGGGGGAAACATAGCAAATATGGCATTCCGTCTGACTCTACCACAGTCCATTGACGTTGTTCCCCAACATTTGCAGCTTGAAAGATGTGCTGCAGAACTGTCCGTAATGACTGATACGAGCACGGATTGGTGAAACAGGGATCACCCAAACTTACTCCTTCGCATGGTGATGCTCCAGGAAAGCATACT
Source organism: Hanleya hanleyi (assembly GCA_036873755.1). Classification (NCBI taxonomy): domain Eukaryota; kingdom Metazoa; phylum Mollusca; class Polyplacophora; order Lepidopleurida; family Hanleyidae; genus Hanleya; species Hanleya hanleyi. Next base: position 178,567 of record JAVTVY010042732.1, on the reverse strand, counting down.
CGTCGACATTGGTCGTACCTGACCCAATTTCTGTGTTTGGTTCCTTGAATACCCTATGACCAAGGTCAGCATTACCATGGCTCTGCTCCTTGTAAGCGGTTTGAAATGAAATCCCTTTTTCATGTCCTCGCACAGTGTCAGATTCTCTGGTGAGGTTATTTATCATATATATGATCTGCTGAGTCGTATACTTTTGACCTATACAGCCAGGATGAAGGGGACAGTTCGGGAATGTTTTGTAGGTTTGTTGGTACATGAGGGAAGATATGGATTATGTTGGTCATGACACTGATGACAGCATTGACGACAGCATTGTACAGAACTCACCAATTTCTCCCTATCTTTTGATTGTTCTCCAAAAAAGAGATAATGTCGTTAAGAGGCGAACACACATTTGGAATTAGAGACGGTCTCTCCAACCACCTTTGCAGGGCTGGGGAGGACTTTCGAATTGACATTGGAAATGGTATTGGACCCTGTAATGTGGCTTAATAGCTGTGTTGAAAAGGTCAGGGGTGTCCCTGGATTCGCATAGCATGCTGAATATAAGCAGTCAACAAACATGATTAATCCTGTAACTTCTTTGCTGGGGGTATCGATGTCATCTACTTGTGCTACGCCTCTCATTACAAGCGTCTGGTCCGTCATTCATAAGTCAGCCGTCGTCCATTAAAGAATATCCGCGTCCATAATCCAAAGACCTATTTCATATTCCATATAACAGTATTAGCACCAAATTCAAAAAGACAATCATAGTATACATAAACATAGGCTTGTTTCCTGCAAAAGAGAAGCGGTCAACAGTTTTCAATGGTGCCGGCAAGACATCATGATGTTCCAAAAATATCAAATCCGTACCTCATGAATGATATTATTATTATATTATATTATTTCGGTCCCTTAGCCACTCCACTGGGTCAAAGTTTTCTAGATTCTCATATTATCTACCCATATCAACTGTTTCTGCCTCTCGTTTCACTTTTTCATTTGGAGATTTTCCTACTACTTCGGCCAATGCCTTTACAAGCTCATGATCCAGATTGCCATTCCCTATCTGCTGCATGGTATTAGCAACGTCTGGTGGTAACACCCGTTGTCCTTTTATTCCTGGGATGTCATCTGTCAGAAAGCGTTATTCAGCATAACCATTACAAGCTACACATAAATAAGTGCCTTCCCCCCAGTAAGCATCTATTCTTCAATTCCGGTATTACCATCACTTTGTATTTCTTGGCAGTCAATTTATAAAATTTCTTTTCTCCATCCACCGAGAACTCATGACGTGTAAACCCACATTTGGACTCCATCCTGTCAATATTGTGTCGATCAATATCTCATGTATTCAACATCAACACACAACAAGAACGAGGTTGCTGTGGATGACTTATGATGTGCAAGCGAATAAGCCAATTATAACTAAAAAAAATGGGTTTAATTTCAACAACAGCAAATTAACCACATATTGAGTGTTTGTTAATGCGATACCATACAACTCCTCGTATATGTGTATTCGGCAAAATTCGCTAAATTATTAATTCCCGTGCAGACAGCCTCGTTTTCATATTGAAATAAGGCGAAGGATGGTGAAGGAGAGAGAGGGATGCAAAGACACGGGGTGGGATCAGGAGATAAGAGAACGATGATCAATGCTCATGTTTGATAATCGATAACTCGATAAATCTTAGGTGGTAATCGGTGTTTTTAGTCGTCAAATCACTTAGGTGTTGGGGACATTTCATCGTCAATTTGCCAATGCGACACGAACCACATGAGGTAGACGGTTGAGGTGTAGTTATTTAATCGCAATTCCTTGTATCTCGATGGAGCTTTAAAGGCTCAATTGAGCATTTAATGCTCGATCGGCGTTGGTGCCCCACATGATATGTAGGGGTAGACTCGGATAGGTAGGCCTAATCTTTGATCTCCCCTGCTTAGGTGAGACTTCCCTTTTCACCCCTCAGTCTATCAGGCTGCGGGGTCTTGTCGTCGGCACGTACGTCCGGTCGTTAGTCAACAATTCTTGTGACCGGTGTAGAAGCCAAACAATTGCTTCTTGAGACTTCAAATTTGGTATACAAGATTTGGGTGGTCAACCAAAAGCCTATCAAACTTGGGTACTTAGAGATGAATTTTTCACTTTCCATGGCAACATCACGTAAATTCCCCAACAATTCTTGTGACCGGTCTGGAAGCCAAACCGTTGCTTCTAGAGACTTCAAGTTTGGTATACAGGATTGTTTGGTGGTCAACCACAGGCCTATTGAATGTTTACCAGCAGTTAATATCAAATTTGGGTACATTTTTGTTTTTGTGGTTTCCATGGCAACGTCACAGAAAATATCTGTTTGACGATGTGAACTGGATATAAGCCAAACCGTTCCAGCTAGAGACTTCAAAATTTGGTGTACAGGATTGTTGGGTGCTTAACCACATGCCCATTGAATGTTTACCAGCAGTTAATGTGCCCAGAAAATTACTACGCCAATGAGGCTATGCTTTCATATGTTTGAGGGCATAACCTAACCATGTTTCACTGATGTGTATGTACATGTATGTTACATGTACTATGACAACACTGCGAATGTTATCTGCCCCAGCCATAATTATCATATTGGGCAGCTACATGTATTATGCAACTAAGTATTTATGTTTATAGGCATATTTTCTCTCCAACTGATATCCAAAGTGTATGAGTTTCCATCTGAAGCATACTAGCATAAAGGCTATTTATAACCCCCGTTACGAGATTCAGCTTGTCCGAATTCGACGTTAACGCTCTAGAAGCTGAACCGTTCCATATAGACTTCAAATTTTATATACAGCATTGATGTGTGGCAAAGCACAGACCCTATTTGAAGTGGATACATTTTGAGGGTTTTTGTGGTTTCCATGGCAACAAGACGGAAAATATCCATGTAATGACGTTAATGCTCTAGAAGCTAAACCATTCCATCTAGAGACTTCAAATTTGATATACAGCATTGATGTGTGGCAAAACACAAGTCTATTGAAATTGGATATATTTCGATGGTTTTGTGGTTTCCATGGCAACCAGACAGAAAATATCTATGTAACGACGTTAATGCTCTAGAAGCTGAACTGTTCCATCTAGAGACCTCAAATTTGGTACACAGCTTTGATGTGTGGTAATGCACAAGCCTCTTGAAATTGGATACATTTTGATGGTTTTTGTGGTTTCCATGGCAACAAGACGGAAAATATCCATGTAAAAACGTTGACGCTGTACAAGCCGGACCATTGCAGCTGGAGATTTCAAATTTGGTATGCAACATTCCTGTGTGAAAGAGCACAAGCCTGTTCAAATTGGATACATTTTGATGTGGGTCCCATGGCAACTAAATGGAAAATATCCATATAATTATGTTGACGCTCTAGAAGCCGAACTGTTACAGCTGGTTCAGATTATTATTAGGGTTCAAAGCCAGAATGGTTTTTGTTCAGAATATTTTTGTTCTTCCGCCATATTTTTCACGTGATCTGTCAAATTATTTATTATGGTCCTCCAATGCATCCAACATCCCACACTAAATTTATCATATTTTGATCTTTTACAAGCCGCTGCTAAAGCATCTTCTGCATTCAACCAAATCTTTCAGGCTTTTACATATATGCATTTTCCATCCATTGTGTGCCAATATACACTGACTAAAACTGTCTGGCTGAGGGGTTGTTGCACCTTTTAGGTGCTGCTTCGTGTTAAATAAACTGTGTCAAAATTGGGGTTCTCATACCTGAGCAGGTTAGAGCAAGTCGCTTGTATTAGCAATATTTCTTCATTTTAGCTATTTTAGGCCATTTTAGCAATAGAGCTATAGCTCATTTGAGCAATAGCCATGTGTACAAGTGAAAACATATGCCAGGAGAAATTTGTTAGATCCACTCGGTTTCCAGATTGACAAGGCCCTTCAGCTTAGTGTGGGCTTGTTGTGAATATGACCCTTAGAGTGGCCTCCCTTGAATCGTCATTCTATCTCAAGCCACAAAATACTGTTAGAGTGATTTCCCTTATTTTATTATCGCCAGGTGGCGCAGTTCCCATGTTATTCTTTTCCATCCGGTTCCCGAGCAGATAAATGAAACAGCTGATTTTAGCGGAACCAAACTGTTATATTTTGAGATATTTCAATCGTTTACAACCTGTCATTATGCTGTAAACTAGCGGAACATACGTGTGCAAGGTTCCGGTGAGTCGGGTAACTGCTGAAACCCGGATAGACCAGCTACATGTAGGTCGATTACTGTGACGCATATGTAATCTGCGGATTGTGGTGTAATGATGCAAGGACGCATCAATAGGTCTGCCATTGCCCTTTTCCTTACCCACACCCTGCATACCAAACGGCTGCTCCAACTTCTGCCGGAGGGTTAACTTCCGCCGGAGGGAAGGGCGTGAAAAATGGTAGGATAACTTGTTGTTTTTAACGTTGATATGTCAAACCATACCCTTTCAACAATATCACATTGTCTCAGTCGTTAGATGGTACGTTTATTATCTCGCCTTACGAAGTAAAGGGGAGATATTGTGAGAGGGGGAAAGAGGATGTCGTCGTCGGTGTCGGTGTCGGTGGCGGTGTCGGTGTCGGTGTCGGTGTCCCCTGCCTGGAAATGAATGGGTTTTTGGTTTAGCAAGTTAAAAAAAAATCTAGAAAAATTAGAAAAAATATAAAAAAATATAAAAAATATGGGGGGTGGGTATGCCACCTGGGGGTACTACCCCTGGGGTACTCTAATGTTAAAATCCCTATGAATGAGTTTTGCGTTTAGCTGAAGTGCACATGTACATCTGTACTTGGAAAGTTTCTTGCAGTTGTCAGCTGTCATTGGATGATTATGAAACTTGGTATACATGTTTCTTATGATAAGAGGATGTACCTGTGCTATTTTTGAGAAGAAATATTAATTTTTCTCAAAATTATGGCAAATGAAGAGTTTTCTGTTTAGGTAAATTGTACATATACATGTCCATGGTAAGTTTGCTCCAGTTGTCAGCTGTCATTGGATGATTATGAAACTTGGTACACATGTTTCTTATGATTAGAGGATGTACCTGTGCTATTTTTGACAAGAAATATTAATTTTTCTCCAAATTATGGCAAATGAAGAGTTTTCTGTTTAGGTAAATTGTACATATACATGTCCATGGTAAGTTTGCTCCAGTTGTCAGCTGTCATTGGATGATTATGAAACTTGGTACACATGTTTCTTATGATAAGAGGATGTACCTGTGCTATTTTTGAGAAGAAATATTAATTTTTCTCAAAATTATGGCAAATGAAGAGTTTTCTGTTTAGGTAAATTGTACATACAGGCCTCTACATGTATACATATACATCTACATGGTAACTTTGCTCCAGTTGTCAGCTGTCATTGGATGATTATGAAACTTGGTACACATGTTTCTTATGATTAGAGGATGTACCTGTGCTATTTTTGACAAGAAATATTAATTTTTCTCCAAATTATGGCAAATGAAGAGTTTTCTGTTTAGGTAAATTGTACATGTAGGCCTCTACATGTATACATATACATGTACATGATAAGTTTGCTGCAGTTGTCAGCTCTCATTGGATGATTACGAAACTTGGTACAAATGTTTCTTATGATTGGAGGATTTATTTGTGCTATTTTTGAGATGAAATATTAATTTTTCTCCAAATTATGGCAACTGATTGAGTTTTGCGTTTAGCCGAAGTGCACATGTACATCTGTACACCAGTTTGCTGCAGTTGTCAGCTGTCATTGAATGATTATGAAACTTGGTACACATGTTTCTTATGATTAAAAGATGTACCTGTGATATTTAGGAGATGAAATATTAATTTTTGTTCAAATTTTGAGGGTTTTGTCTTAATCTGCCAATAATAATGCACATGTATATACATGTACACGGAAAGTTTTCTGAAGCTGTCCGCTTTCATTGGATGAGTTTGACACTTGCTACCCAAGTCCAATGTGATTCAAAGATGTGCATGTGCTATTTAAGAAATATGACATTAAATATGAAATTTTTTCTTAATTATTGCAGTTTAGACTTTGTATCTTTCCATTGATAAGGTTTTTGTTGGGCAAAAATTTACAGGTAGATCTGTACATGGAAAGTTTGTTGAACCTTTCGTGGGATGATTATAAAACTTGGTGGACATGTTTCATGTTTTCCTAGGTCACAGTTCTCCCGCAGTAATCCCACACGGGACTGACCTATCCAGCAGTAATCCCAAATGGCATTAGCCTATCCAGCAGTATTGCCATACGGGACTGACCTATCCAGCTGTAATCCCAAACGGAAATCAACTATCTAGCAGTAATCCCAGACCGAACTGGTCTATCCAGCAGTAATCCAATTTGGGACTGGCCTATTCAGCAGTAATCTCACACAGGACTGACCTATCCAGCAGTAATCCCAATGGCACTGGCCTATCCAGCAGTAATGCCACTCGGGACTGACATATCCAGCAGTAATCCCAGACTGGACTGGCCTATCCTGAAGTAATCCAACATGGGACTGGCCTATCCAGCAGTAATTCCACACAGGACTGGCTTATGCAGCAGTAATCTCTCATGGGACTGACCTATCCAGATGTAATATGACACTGGATTGCAATTTGCAGCAGTAATCCCACACAGGTTTAGCCTATCCAGCAGTAATCCCACACGGGACTGGCCTCCTCAGCCATAATCCCACACAGGATTGCCGTATGCAGCAGTAATCCCACACGGGACTGCCTATGCAGCAGTAATCCCACACGGGACTGTCCTATCCAGCATTAATCCCATACGAGACTCATCTATCCAGCAGTAATCCCAGACAGGACTGGCCTATCCAGCAGTAATCCCACTTGGGACTGGACTATCCAGCAGTAATCCCACTTGGGACTGGACTATCCAGCAGTAATACCACAGGTGACTATCCATCAGTAATAACATGGGACTGGTCCACCCAGTGGTAATCCTACACAGGACTGGCCTACCCAGCAGTAATCTCACATGGGACTGAACTATGTACCAGTAATCCGACAGCACTGACCTATCCATCCTACATGGGATTAACTTTTGCCAGTAATCCTTCATGGGACTGATGTTATTGTCTGTACCAGATAATCTATTCCAGACATTATTGTCTGTACCACATCACCTATTCCAGACCTTATTGTTTGCTCTACATGTATGCTTTCAATACTGCTGCACCTTTGGCGGATGACCCCGCAAGGCGAGATGTTGGGGTTCTCAGAACGCTTGTTGTACTTTATAACCATTCCAAGGAAGATTTCGGAGTATTTTTCGAAACTCTAAATAACCATGACCCAAATATCAAACTCGAAGTAGTTATGCATGACTCTTCTGTGGATTTTTTGGACCTAACAGTTTTTAAGGGACCTGGGTTTCAGAACACTGGATATTTAGATTACAAGCTCTTTTTTAAACCAACTGATACCCACGAACTACTACATGCCAAATCTTTTCACCCGACCCATATATTTAAGGGCATAATCAAATCTCAAATCATTCGATTCCATAGAAATTCAAGCGATATACAGTATTTTCACCACTCATGTGCGATCCTATTTCGGGCCTTGAAACCTAGAGGCTATTCCGCCCGGTTTTTACGGCATATAAAATCTGAAACACTTCGCCAAATCACAAACTGCCAAATAAATGACGTTCGCGAGTCAGAACCGGTAAGGATAAAACATAAACGCCCTAATCATGGCAATGGTAAGACCTCCAAATGTCTAAAACCTCAGTGTAAACTGGACGAAGTAATTGCTACACAATCATCTTTCAAAAGCGAACAGACCAAAAAAGAATACAAGCTTAAGGATCAACTAAACTGTGACACAGAGAATGTAATTTATTTAATTACGTGCCGAAAATCCCTGAAACAGTATGTAGGCGAAACTAAGAATAAACTTCGATATCGTGCCAACAGACATAAATCAGACATCAGTCTAGATAATGAAGGCCCGGTCAATGAGCATTTTAATCTACCGGAACATTCATTTCAGCATCATTTTCAAATTATGCCAATAGAAAGAATTCCTACATTTCCAACACAGGAAGAAACTGACAATCACTGCGCACTTCGTGAATCCTTTTGGATCAAAACACTTCAAACACGGCAACCCTTTGGTATGAACATAGACCCAGGTAAAGTTGCTAACAAAGAGTTTAGCAGCAGTAATCCCACACAGGTTTAGCCTATCCAGCAGTAATCCCACACGGGACTGGCCTCCTCAGCCATAATCCCACACAGGATTGCCGTATGCCTTCGTTCTCCAATATAGCCGTAGGAATGTTGAAGCGGCCCGTATACTGAAGGAGGAATATGAAACACTCCAAACAAAACTCCGCTTGCCATTTAATCTGAGACCCATCATAGCGTACTCAAAAAATCGGAGTTTACGCGATTTATTGGTAAGGAGTAAACTTCATCCGATAACGTGATCATTATCACGTGAAATTCTACATGGCATAAGCTAATATATAGCGGCCCCATTTGAACCCTATACGAAACTTGTCTCTAGGAACATTTTTAAGATAAGAGATTTATAAATCCCTGTGCCCGTGCCTTCCACTTTTGAAAAATGTACATGAAAAGTTTGCTGAAGCCGTCAGCTTTCATTGGATGAGTTTGACACTTGCTACACAAGTTTAATGTGATTCGAGGATGTGCATGTGCTATCTACGAAATATTACATGAAATATGAATTTTTGTCCAAATTCTCGCAGTTTAGTCTATGTACATTTCCATTGATAAGGTTTTTGTCAGGCAAAAAAATAACATGTACCCCTGTACATGCAAAGTTTGCTCTTCAGATATGTTTTCAATACTGCGACAGCTCCAGCAAGGCGAGATGTTGGGATTCTCAGAATGCTTGTTTAACTAGCTGACGTGTTTTTGAGAACGAGATAATTCTAAATAGACAATTTCATCCATTAGAAGCCGAATATAGAAACCTTTCTTAGAAAAACTACATCAAATATGCATTTTATCTAATTAATCAAGAATATACCTACGATCGTTATGTAAAACGAGGTTGCCTTTTAATGGCAAGATATTTATATGTGAAAAGGAAGTATTTCGATGCTTTTAAGACGCATGAATATGACCTGTGTGGAAGTGCTGATACAACATACGGCGGAGTGAGATCCTCCGGCGGTATTTGTACCATATATGAACATGCATGAGCTGGAAAAACTAACATTAACCGAAGTAGATTGAACTATTTGAAACTACAAGCTATCAGCCTGCTGTTAAGGAACTATTCTTCATATATCTGTAACTTATTTGGCGGATGATACACAAATAGATGATTTTTTAAGCATCTAATCACTGTTATGTTGCAATATAGCTCTTGATGTCAGATAAAATGAATTTTAATTAAAAAATAATACAATGACGAGTTGAAAATTTCACACAAATTGCTAACACGTCCCCTTGAGAACATTTTCTCGTTAAATTTTCGAGTAGTAAATACGTGAAAACTACCAAAAAATGACAAATCTGAACTTACTTAGCTTCTCAAATTTGTAGTTTCCCTCCGGCGGAAGTTCACCCTCCGGTGGCAGTTGGAACAGCCGTTTGGTATGCAGGGTGTTACCGGGGGGATGAATTCCTGACTACATGTACACTTGTCCAAAAGCCTTGCCATACGAACTGTAATAAATGATGGTCAGAGATGGAACTGCTGTGTTGTGTTGATGAATATAGGCTACAGCGGTCTACCGAAGGCCAACATTAGGGCAGCATGGTTTGTACCATGTTGTCTGGCACAGGAGATAGATTAAAGTGCCAAACAAATTAGACTCTCTGACGATCCATTGTGATCTCCAGTGTCTGTAGAACCTAATTTTCAAAATTCGAAATTCAAAAGTTTTGGTAGTTTTGGTTAGGATTTTGTTAGGGTTAGGGTTTTGCTAGGGTATGTTTGTTTGGGTCATCGTCGCCGTGTAACCAGTAAGGTTAGGTGCGACGTTAAACTTCAAACAATCAACCAGCCAACCAGATCGGCAATCAGCCGACACATAATGAACCGATCTGTCGAACGCACCACTCTGTAGCCTTATAAGACGCCAAGCGACAGTTTGGCGTCTTATGACCATACATGTAGCAACGCCTGCCAAAAATACTTATTTCAAACCTCGCACACTAATTATGATATTCTATGTTTAGTATGACAATCAAGTTCACTATTGGTGATGTTGTTGGTCGTGTAACTCTTAACTGTTCAATGTACGAAAGCAAAGTAGCTTGGGCTCAAAATCCGAGAATTTCTACCTTGTTGTGGATGCCGTGTTTATCAGGTTGTCCATAAAAAATAGGAATGGGATGATGATGGAACCCGGATCGAGTGCCATCATCCGCGATCCAAATTTACATACAACCCTGGAAAAATATTGTCAACAACAATGGCGGTATAGGAGTTCTCGGATTTTGTACCCAAGTTATTTTGCTTCCGTGCGTTGAACAAGTGGGGAGTTACACGACCACCTGCGTCACCAATAGTGAGCTTGATAATCATACTAAACACAGAATATCATAAGGCTAGTGGGTGAGGTTTGAAATAAGTATTTTTTGCAGGCTTTATTTATTTATTTTTCACATTCATGTATGGTCAAAAAACACCACGCTGTCGCTTGGTGTCTTATAAGGCTAACCACTCTGCAGTCCTCCGGCTTAACGTTTGTTTTTACCGACTAGGCATTTAAATTGATGCCTCCGATCAAACTTTTGAACTTAGTGATCGTAAACCCTCAAGTAAAGTTTCCATCAAATGAAAGACCATTGCGAACATGTCGGAAAATATTTATTTTAATATTTTAAGATTTTATTACACCGAGTAAACTGCAATTAAAGCATGGTATTCTATGGTGGTCTGTTGCAATCATATTTAGGTCCAGTGACGTCCCACTGCCTTAATACATATATTTCAAACTTTGTATGCACTCTCCAATGCTTGATTCAAGCTTAAGGTATGTATACTTTGAGTTTCAACACACTCAGTTTCAATGTGCATGTTCCAAAATCGGGGAAGTTAAATGCAAGATTCAAATTGACTTGACACTCATGAGTCACCATCTCCCAGATTTTGGTGAAACATGCACATTGGAACAGTGAGTCTGTGTTGAAACTCAAAGTATACACACCTTAAGCTTATATCAAGCACTGGAAAGTGCATACAAAGTTTGAAATGTATGTATTAAGGCGGTGTGACGTCATTGGACCTAAACATGATTGCAACAGACCATCATAGAATACCATGTTTTAATTGCAGTTTACTCTGTGTAATAAAATCGTAAAAAATTAAAATAAATATTTTCCCACACTGTTTGCAATGGTCTATCATTTGATGGAAACTTTGCCTGAGGGTTTACGATCACTTTAAGACGCTTAAAATTATACAAAAACACCATATCTTACCACGATCTTTTCATACAGCATCTGTCTGATTCTTGTCTTCGCGCTAATGGCGGCACTAGCAGCAGCAGCTCCCTCGTGTGGCGACATTAACTGTTTAACCGGTTGGCTCCCCGTTACATCTCTTCATCTTGCCCTACTCGACACGCGCTAATCTCCAGAAAATAGTCTACAAAATCGCGATAATTGTAATGTAACAAATATCTATTGATTCGGTGTAATAAAATCTATAGCATAGTAATGCAGATTTGTTTTTCTAGCGAATTTCGTAGACTGCACCGAATCATTAGATATATGGTACATATGCAATCATCACGATTTATGGAGTATTTTCCGGTGATTTGCGCCACCCACAGCTAGATCTTGCTGATACGCAATACCAGCCGACGTGGACGGATGGAAGATTGGAATCAGAGGAAGGCTCCACAGGACGATCTTGCTTAAACACAATACGAATCCATGTCTTGAGACACGATACCCATATGCCGGATTCTTTATAAATGTGAAGCGTTGTGATTTTATCTTGTGCGAAAGGGATACTTCGCACCGACGAACTGAAACGAAAGCCATTATTGATACCACCAACTGACAGATCTTGCAGAAGGGCAACACCAATCGACATCTTCTGGCAAGGAACCCATGTGCCAAATTTCGAAGGAATCCGACGAAGTGTTTCGAGTTTATCGCGTGCGGAGCCATATATAATTCGCAAGGACAGGCACGGAAGTACGAAACACACTCCAGTGATGCCAACTTCAGGCAAATCTTGCTGAAACGCAATACCAATCGTCATCGAAAGGAATGCATATGCCGAATTTCGGAGCAATTCGACAAAGCGTTTCAAAGTTACCGCTTGCAGCACGAAAGAACCGAATGAACCTTAGTGGCGACACCTACAGGCAGATCTTGCTGAAATGCAATACCAATCAACGTCTTGTCGCATGGAGCGTATGCGCCTAATTTCTATGAATCCGATAAAGCGTTTTGATATTATCGTGTGCAATTCGAAACTAGGTCTCGGGACAAGAGACCCATATGTCAAATTTATGAGAAATGTGATAACGCGTTGTAATTTTATCGCGTGCGAAAGGAATAATTCGCATGAAGGAACGAAAATGAAAGCCATTAATGGCGCCAGCTACTGACAGATCTAGCTGAAGCGCAATACCAATCGACATTTTGTGGCAAGAACCCATGACAAATTTCAGAGGAATTCGACGAAGCGTTTCGAGTTCATCACATGCGAAGACATATATAATTCGTATGACTAAGCATGGAAAGACGGAATGAACCCTACTTACGCCATCTTCAGGCACATCTTTCTGAAACGGGATACCAAAAGTTATCTTGTCGCAAGAAATGCATATGCCGAAGGGATCCGACAAAGCGTTTCAAAGTTATCGCGTAAGGGTTCGCACAGACACGCACGGACATCCACTGGATCGATGGAACGAAACTCATTCCAAATTCCCCCGGTCGCGTTGCGACGGGGAACTATAACCCTGATATTATGATATCCAGTAACATAATACCGATGGTTTCTAGGCATGCATCGGCGTGTAAAGTATATACCGTAGCAACGTGGTTGTATATCGTCGAAAACCGGTACGATGACGTTGAGTACGATCTCCATCAGAATCTGTCTTCCCTTGTTTACATTTGTTAGGGCTCCGAATCGCATTTACGTGTTGTAATTGCACGTTGTAAACGGAACAGGGAACTTTTCATCAAACTGAAGCAAAACAACGTTTCCAGTTAACTCCGTATTACCCCACTGCGTAATAAAATGGCTGCCGATAAGTGTACCTTACTTAGAAAATGTGCCCCTCTAATTGTGTGAAAGTATGAAATCATGTTTTTTTGATAAACTGACTTTGGAAAAAAACCATTGAGATTGAGAACACGACACTCTAGTTTGTCTTTGACGATTTGCTATTGACTTAATGTTGGGACAAAGCGCACACATTTTGCTGATTTATTGTTTAGTGCACATTTGAAAGTACCCTTAAGGCCTGGTGCACGATCCTTGACAAGTGAGCCCAAATTTGTGAAATTACAACACATATAAGGGAAGTGGGAAGAGGTGCCGACATACTGACAGAGCCACATGACTTCACGGTATCGTCTTCCGGTTAGCCTATTCTAAAGCACATACCAAGAATCTAATGATTCGTGATATGTGTTGTATCTCAGGTATGCTTTTATTGTACCTGTTCATGTGGCAACTTGCTATTGACTTAATGTTCATGTGGCAATTTGCTATTGACTCTTGCGGCCATTCGCTATATCCTGCTCTGGTACGGTCATAGTCTTTTATACAAGCTTATAAGAAAGCAAATGGCCACTACAGACTTCCATACATTTAGTCTCGCTTGTCAAGGAAAACTTGGTCGTGTGTACCAGGCCTAATACTGACTTATTTTACACAACGCCTGTCCTCAACAGTGTACGAGGGGGAAATCACTTGGCGGTGCAACATTAGGAGTGTTGACTTCACCTTTTTCAAGTACTTCCTGCGTGTACTTCGAATTGTTTTATTCAACACCACAGCGTTGAACTGTATTTTCACTTTTAACCTGACGGCATGAGGGACAAGCACTGGTGTCAAGAGAAAATTAGACAATAGGGGTTGAAACATGAAAACTTTCCATGGTCAGCTAATTGCTAAATTGGAAATTTCTGCATTTTTCAGGTTATTGCGGAGTGACATCCTATGACACAACCACAGCTGTCTGTTGTAGAAACGTGGTCCGTTCTCTACCGAATGGCAGCTCACACGCGTACTGCTGCGGGACTTCAGCTTACCTCATTGGAGCCCAACTTTGCTGCCGTTCTTTTTCATCTGACGTCTTGCGCAGTCGTCCCACCGCCCATCACCGTTGCTGTGGTAAACACGTGTACGACACCACCAGGCAAATTTGCTGCAATGGCCAAGTAAGGAGTACAAATCCTTACACGTATTTCCTCTATCGTTGCTGTAGGACCAATGCATACCACATCCATACCCACGTGTGCTGCCGCGGAGTAGTCCGTTCATTGCCGTTACGACCGCCGGGCCGTGTACCTATCTGCTGTGGAACCGTTGCATACAATCACCAAACCCAGATATGCTGCAATGGTAATCTACTTAGCCGTCCGTCATTACTGTCCGAGGAATGGAGCTGCTGCGGGAATCACCTGATGCACAAGTCCTACGTCTGCTGTGGCGGGAAAGCCCACGTGAAACCCGGATGTTCGGCAAAATGTTGTGACCAGGTTCCATATAACCACGACTTGCAACTGTGTTGTAAAGATCGAATATACAACCGACCCCTGTTCTACTCTAGCTCGTACTCCTGTTGTGGGAATCGAATGTATAACACGATTCAGAGGCTGTGTTGCAGGGGAAAGCTCCTACCCAAACCAAGTTCTATAAACAGGAGTTGTTGTGGTAATGTCGCTTATAACACCAACTCCCAAATTTGTTGTGGAGGTAGAGTGATGAGCAGATCCTATGGCGTAAACACCGCTTGTTGTCGGTCTACCAGATACGACACCCGGAAAGAGCTTTGTGGCTATCGCAGACTATTTTTAAAAGGCGAGAAAGGCGCCTATGGTGCTGTCTGTAGTAATAGAATTTACGATCGACGTACACACTGGTGCTGCAGGTCCAACATACTGCAAACTGTCACAGACTACCGACTCGGGAGACGGTGCTAACATTGTGGAACAAAACATACCGACGCAGGAGACGGTGCTAACATTGTGGAACAAAACATACCGACTTTGGAGACGATGCTAACATTGTGGAACAAAACAAATACTGCTCATTAGGAGTTTCCAAATGTGTTCTAATAAATGAAAGCATGCAATGGAAATATTTGAGGGTTCGTGTTCTTGGGTTATCCTGTATCTTAATCGAATATTATAGAGCAAAGATAGTCAAGCGGCAGTTATAATAGGATGATCTGGCGTATAAAACAAACATTATCATTATCATGGGCGAGAAAATTGTGTGAAGGGCGGTTGTCGTATGTCTGAATTACTTTATTGTCCATACATCACAATACATCAAAATCCTTGCCAGATAGCGGTTGTGACGCTTGGAAAAACAGTGCCGACGCTTGTTCTTTCGTGCTCTCTGAATGGGCAGTTTAATATAAGAATGTTACTTATTCTGAAATCATAGAGTCGAAAGCTTAAATATTAAAAAATAGGTCTCAAATACTGTCTTGGTATAAACATAACCCGAACGCATAATGTTGAACACGAGTTCCACATAAAAGCGCCAGTCACCAAAATCGTCCTTTTTTCGCAGAAAATTCACCATGTTCACGCAACATTTTTTCGAAGGATATGCTGTATTTCTATCTTCTTCCTATAATCCCCGGACGGAAACACGTCAATATCACGCGATTATTATTATTATAATTATTATTCAACCATTCATGAACCTGATAACTCCGGAAATTCGGAACTCTCTAGGAAGAAAAGCTGCATTTTACAGAAAATGTCTGTTTTCTCTTTAAAAACGTCTGACGCAAAGATATGCATTTGACTGGAACTGTATACATTGGAAAAAATAATAGATTAGAGTCTTGATTTTATAATTAAAAGTGATAAATTCATCATGAGGTTCATCCTGAGAATTTTTTTTTTTTTAAGAAAATATGTAATTAATAAAACTCTTTACCAAGAGGATTTTAAATGCGCACTCGTGATTCGAACGCGAAATTTCTGGAATTCCGTCACGGAATAGATACAACCCCTGTGATGACCCAATCACTCTATTCTCGCGTGAAAACAGTCCTATCATCCTTAGATATTATATGTTAGCAAGAGATGGCATATAAGAATAATCAGATCAAGAGTGAGCAGCAAAAATATTAGACAACACTACTCTCTAAAATCACTTGTCAAAACGGAGGACTTTCACTGTGACTCCGTCACAGACATTTCCAATGATTCTATAATATCGAAAAATCTGCACTATTTAGGAGGATATTATAATTTATTTAAAACTTCACAGCATTAATTAAGCGATAAGACGTAAAAAGTATGCTTCGTTTTCAATAATGAGCGTTTTAAAATTTTAAAGTACGTTCCAAACCGTCATTTCTTCTCGGTGACATTCGTGTAAATAGATTACATACCGTAAGCCACTTTATGTCGGGAATTATGCTCAAATGGCAATTTAAACTAAAAGCGAAAGAAATGCCATTCAAACCTCATAACTAATAAGCTATCGTTGAAAATGCTGTCAAAATTGTGGTATATGAAATCCATGGTATATTTTACATATTCATATCCGATATTTAAGCGTTTCTCTCTTGCATGTATGTGAGATTTCAAATTTCACCATTAAACGCAATATTCAACTGCCCGATCTAAACACACGGAAAAGTTCTCAGTCGCGTTATCTCGAATTTTAGCACGGCTATCTGTCCAAAGAGACTATAAGGGTTCCTTTTATACTAGTGGTTCCCGTCCCGCTGGTGCACGTGTGAAAGTTTGCCAGTGGCTTGCCGATGGACGGTGGTTCTCCCCGAGTACTCCGGCTTCTTAAACCTTCGAAACTGGCTGTGATCATATTGAGGGAAATAACCTTGAGTGTGACATTAACCACCCCCAACCCCCATTTTATACCCACCTAGTGAGCATCATCTGACCCCAGAGCAAGGCAGAATCTGTAAAATATATGGTGTAATCTAGCAGCAAAATGCTATACCCCATCAAAATGGCGTTAGCAGTCTTGGAAAGAATGTACGTACAAGTGGACGAAAGCAGATTTCAACTGCGCAAGAATATTGATCAGCGATACGGATTTGATATCTTTGGAACATCATGATGCCTCCCATCATTAAAACCTGATGAGCACTTCTCTCTTGCAGAAAACTAGCCCGTGTTTATGTATATTATGATTGTCTATTTTGAATTTAGTGCTAATGCTGTTATATGGAATGTGGAATATGGATTTGCTTTGGATTATGGACGCGAATATTCTTTAATGGACGACGGCTGAATACGAATGACGAACCCAGACGCGTATAATAATCGTGCAGATAGAGTGAATTGAGATGGCGTCACATGTTCAAACACAATGCAATCCCAACCCTTTTATTGTGCAGGTACTCTATAAAAAAAAATCGACCAAATCGTTTTGATTCTACTCAATCGGGTCGAGAAACAATCGCACGTGAGGTATTGCGCCAAGGTATGCGAATACCAAACACATGAATCCCTCAAATCGTTTAGATTGTATGGTGTGCCAGCAAAATGTACGCACGAACACACAGATTGAGCAGACGGTGGAGCGGATCGAGCTAAAACACTGTCCCAGTCGATATCTTGCGGGAGTACATGTAATCATATCCAAATTGCGGGCGATCCCGCAAATGAATTCGCCACATCGTTTCGATTGGTGGCGAAACAAATAGCGGACCAAGCCGCTAAATTGTGTCCGCTGTATTGTGCGTCCACGAATTATCTGCATGGGTACACGGTGGTGCCACGAAATGCGGATATGGCTGAAATGCCATACCAGCATGACCAATCAGATATTACTGCAAGGTACTACGTATACCAAATTGCGAATGGATCCGCCAAATCTTTTAGAATTTATTATGAGCAGACGACAAAATCTGCACGTGCACACGGTGGTGCCAACTCCAGATGGAAATGACTGAAACGCAATCCCAAGCGAGGATTTGTGGCAAGATACATATGCTGACAAATCCGTTGAATCGTTTGTTTTAATGGGCGTCAACAAAAAATCGGCACTGACAGACCGCGTTGAGGTGAGGGGCAAACGATGTCGGCACCTCCAGATGAAATTAGAAATGACCATAATGCTACAATGTGAACTGCAACATGTTGTCATACATACAGCATTTTCCCGAACATGGCGACATTTTCTTGAACACGTGGACTTCTTGTCAGACGAGATTTGCGATTGTCATCTTCATTCTAGGAATTTTGGCGTTGACATCATATAATACTTAGTATCCTCGTGCGCTCCATTGCCATTGTGCATAACTGTAATTGGATGTTATAGTTGGAACTTTGTACCCATTTTTTAGAAAGGTGAGTTGTCTCACCTTTATTATGCTATCTAGAAAATTTCTGATTTTAGGGTTGTCCGAAGTACACGTATAAAAATAGTTCCAAACTGTTTATTCTTTCTCAGACCAGAATCGTTATCCTTCAGTGGTTGACAGGCTTTGTAGGCCTATGTACTTGATCCCTTACCTGTATTAAATAATACTCTGTTAATTGTTTTCCTTCAAGATATCAGATTAATACGCACTAGAGTATGGAAGCTTGCTATGGTCACTCTTCCAAACATTGACCTCAGCTTGGAGAAATACAGTTCAGGAGGCAACATGTACATGTGTAAATAGCTGCCCTACCATAGCTCTGGGGGCTGTACATGTATCTATGCTGGGTCTAGTTTCTGATCAATGGTCAAGCTAAAACTAGGTCATCACATGGACTGGTGTTAGATATATAGGTACATGTATGTAGTGAAAATATTGAATCAATTGAAGTTAAACTTAGAAATAATACTATCTGACATGTCTGAGAACTGAAATATTCTGAGATGGATGTCTTGCCACTTATTGTTTCATGCATTCATGTGTTTTTACACTTTCATTCAGTGCCAGTACTGGGTGTACATGTATGTATAATAGTATTACCACTACATACGGATCAGCTTGGTATTATGGCCAGTTTTTCATGTGTTTTGGGGGGGCTTTTTCAAACAAATAGATACTATTTTGAATTGAAACTCTGGAAAAAAAATCTGCTACTCAGGAAGCAGCTATTCTTTTGAGTTTTACTATCTCCACTATTGCAGCCAGTCAATCGATAGTCTCTGAAAATGATACTCGGGTATCACAATCAGTTAAAAACTATTTTTCCTGTTAGCCATAAATTACAAAACACTAATTTACAAATGGAAGTACAGTGCAATAAAATCTAGATTATGCAAAGAGAAGTTCACTTGCAATGGATGTTATCTGTCCCAACCCTCAATCAAGCAACAACTTTTATCTTCTGAACCACCTTTCTATATATGCCCATGGGCCTAGTTTTAATATGGTTACCATAATAACCGATAACCAAGATTTTCATTTCATATACATCTTTTCAGCTTGAGGATTTTTCTATGAATATCATTCGTATATACCTTTGTTACTGCATATTTAGTAGTTCCAATTTCCTAACGGATTAAATTTCCAAAACAAAAACCCTCCTGAAGATATGTTAGCCATATCTAACTTTCTGAAAACAAAATGCAAAAAATGGTCGTATTATTACATTTCAGATACGATATGGAAATATTGCGGTATAAGGTTAGCTTACATGCTATATAATCGCCTGATGACGCCATAAAATTCATGAATAACAGATTTTCAACTAAAAACAACAAATATCTTCTGAACGGTTATAGCCCCGTGGGGCATCCAGGGAGTGCCCTTGTTATGTCGTTGTGCACACCACAGGTCATGGAAAGAATAGACTTCAGCTCATCCGAGAGCTTGTAAGAGGCGACTAACTGGGGCACCCATGGGAGTGAAAAGGAATAGAACCCCACCTGTGGGGTTCCCATGTGTAAAAAGAAATAGGACCCTACCCGTTGGGTTCTAGGGTGTGAAGGAATAGGACCCAACGTCGTGATATGACTGAAATAGTGTTAAAAGCGACGTTAAATCATATTCACTCACTCACTAAACGGTTATACATGTACTGGTATAACTAATACATCATGGCAAGCAGCGGACCCAATGAGACATCGGCATCGGCTCGAGACTGGTTAAGAGGTTCAGGTAAAGGGTCCCGGCAAATTGTATTATGATGAAACTATTGAAGAAACAGTGATTCTCGGAAGATAGTCACTGTGGTTCAGAAAAGTAAGATATAACACTTATAAGAATGTAATAACAGTAAGTTATTAGAATGTTAATCTCTGTTTTTTCAGGTTCTTGCGGAGAGAGCAGCTACGAAACAACCACTCACATCTGCTGTAGTAACTTGGTCCTTTCCCGGCCAGGTGGCAGCCCATACGTGTCCTGCTGTGGCGAATTGGCTTATCTGGACAGGGCCCAACTTTGCTGCCGTTCTGGTTCCTCTCCTGTCGTACTCAATCGACCCAGCCCCATTCATCAGTGTTGTGGTACAAACAAAGTGTACGACACGATCGGTCAAAGGTGCTGCCTCGTACGACTGCTGTGGAACCAGTGTATATCTGTTCAGAAGTCACATATGTTGTGACGGTGTAATTAGTATTCGCTCCGAAGCAGTAGAGAAGTATCAATGCTGTGGGACAGTTGCATACAACTACGCCACCCAGATTTGCTGCAATGGTACTCTTCTTGACCGACCGTCACTAATGCCGGACGACTGGACCTGCTGTGGCACAAAACTGATGCACAGGTCCTACATCTGCTGTGGAGGAAAAGCCCACTTGAAGCCCGGGTGTTCAGCGAGTTGTTGTGGGCAAATTCCTTACAACTACGACTCGCAATTATGTTGTCAAATGCGTGTCCTTAACCGACCCCTACACGCTGCCATTTCGTACCGCTGCTGTGGTAACCGAATGTACTACACCGTTAATAGGGAGTGTTGTCAAGAAAAGGTTAAGCCTTACAGAGGTGTGGATTATCGCATAGATACGCAGATTTGTGTTGAAGGTAAAGTGATGAAGAGAACCTATGGAAGGTACACCGGAATTTGCGGCTTGACCATATACGACATGCGGAGAAAGCTATGTTGCTTCTCCAAACTGTATGATAGAGGCAGTATAGGAGCTTATGCCTCCTGTTGTGGTACTCTGGTGTATGACCGACGTACTCACCGATGCTGCAACAGATATCTACAAACTCTCGCCGACTACCGACTCGGGAAATCTGTGGAATCCTGTCCTTAAAGATAGGATTTCACTTTGACAAATAAAAAATGAAATGAGCATATTTTTTGACTGTATTTTTGCTCGTCCTGCAAATGATCAATACCGTACAACAGTTAATAGACAGCCTACGAATCACATATCGATCTTGAACATGAGCCACCGTCAGTTAACTAGAAAGTGCATGGACCCCTCGGCTCATTTTATGTCTTTGTCAAACAGACCCAAATTTGAAAAAAAGTCGTTATGTCTTTCATTGTACGAAAACGAAATTCAAAGTTGACTGCAGTTGGCGCCACAAATGACCGCATTTGGAGGAATAAAGCCAAAGCAATATCTGTCGCAACGATTCGGCTGTAGACGAAACCTAATTCAAAGCAACAAATTGTGACAAGGTACATGTATCCACATACCAGATTGAAAGGAACTCGTGAAGTATTTCCATTTTTCGGAAATAAAATTTTTCAAGTAGGCCATCAGGTAGAGCCAACTATGAACAACCGTAGATGAGAAACAACAGTTGTGGCAAGGTATTTACATTGCAAAAATTGACAAGTTTGCTCCATGGTAGCCAAACCTATATATGTATACGGGAAAAATGTCATCCAAGGCGAAATCTTGTGGCAAGGTATCACATGCCAAATTTGAAAAGATTTTGTCGAGTCCTCTTCAGTTCATTGTCCAGAAACGAAATTTCACGATGGCCTTCAAGTGGTATCGCATACCAAATTTGAAAGAAATCTCTTGAGTCGTTATGATTTTATTGTCCGCACGTTCCCATGTATAGGAAGATTTCTTATAGATTCAAATTGGATCCCACCTTCCCAATCTCCACCGCGTTCGTAATATACACACACGTTATTATCATATGTATTCCTATTCCGTCCTCGAATTTCAGGACGGTCATGCTGTATGAAATCGCGACAAGGCCCATCTTCACTACAGCCTTCTGCCCTATGTGTTCTACAGAATCGCTAAAAAAGCGATACAGACTGGCGCTCGTGTGCCTTATCAACTCTGCTGTTCAGAAGTGGCTACACTGATGAGCATAGCATCTGTTTTGACCATCATTCCATCGCAAAGACGTGTTCTTGTATAAGACGTGCTATGTATAAGACGTGCCATGTTGTATAAAATCGCTACAATGCCAATTCTCATCAGCAGTCTTCTCCCTTATGCCTCTTGTACTCAACAAATTCACTTCATGGTACAGTCGTATGTATTCCTCTAGAGTCCTCAAATTTTAGGACGGCTATGCTGTATGAAATGGGCACAAGGCTCATTTTCATCAGTCTTCTCCGCTAGGCCGCTCGTGCTCTGCAAAATCACTATACTTTAGTCATATTAAGATTCTGCACTTCGAGGTAAAAGCATGAAATTCAGCATAACCCTCAACGTTCTGATCGAAAGTGAATAAGCTCCCATCTGAATTTTACCCCAAGATGATCAGCCAAATCCAAGATAGTCGCCATTGTAATGTAGAAATCAAGGGGTCATTCGAGATCCATGGATATTTTTTATGGCTCATCCGGCCAGGGAATTGACTTTCCATCGTATATCTTGGGCACGAGCGTTATCAGAAAACGTAACAAATTCCAAAATGGCCGCCTTAATAACGTCAGTTACGTTATACACTGAAATGTATTTGTTTGGTCGATTTTTCAGTCCGAGAGAAAAAAAATATCCTATTTTCTCCAGAAAAATAATACGTACATGATACTTTACCAAATAACAATCTAATGTGAATTAAAACCATTTTGAACACTTCCATGCATACATGGGCATTTTTTTTTTATGAAAAACAACGAATACGCAAGTTTTTAGTCCATCTTCTGACGTTCTTGGACAGATTGGAGGGCTATGCAAATAAACTCAAAATGTTTCAGCTGTCCTTCATCACCTCTCGACTAAATTCGGCAAAGGGGTATTGTCGTTTATCAAATATAACCACAATACAGGTAGTTAATCAAGATTTATTAATTTTAATCCAGAATTGAAATAATTATGAGCGGTTTTGACGTTGATTAATACGTCCGGTAAAGATCGAGCAAGGTTGACAACTGGTATTGCTTATTTTCTTGAAGAAATATTTCATCATTTTCTAGCGCGTTTTTACACACGTTTTTACATCACTCCGTAGTCTGGTAATTTAGTATTATTACAGAGAGACGAATCTGTGCAGCTTGGCGCTGTCATTTGATGGAGACCACTAATTGGGACGGACCCCTCCCGTCCCCCTCTCCATTTAAGTAACATGACTCTGATTGTAGATATCAGTCACGGAGTACGATTTTACATTGTAAACGACTCGAAGAGTCATGTAAACAACGTCGGAAACAGACCACAAAATTATATTCACACACCCCAATCCCCACTGTCGTAACCTATGGTCTCTCCGGGTTCAGAAGCCCTCCAGCTTAGGGCAGCATGGTTTACCATACCATGTTTGTCTGGCACAGGAGGTAGACTAAAGTGTCAAACAAATTAGGCTCTCTGACTATCTATTGTGATCACCAGTGTCTGTAGAGCCTAATTTTCGAAATTCAAAATTGTTTGTAGTTTTGGTTAGGTTTTTGTTAGGGTTAGGGTTTTGCTATAGGGTATGTTTGTTCGGGTCATCGTCGCCGTGTGGCCAATAAGGTTGGGTGCGACGTTAAACTTCAACCAACCAACCGGTTTCAGAAGCCACCAATATAAGTAGTTGCAAGCACTTAGTTGCCCTCGAAATGCAGCAGAGAGAAAAAGAGAACTCGACGACACACCCATGTTGTCTTCTCTCCCTGTCAAAATGGGAAACTAGTGTACGAGTCCGGTGAATTAAAACAGATTGCCACCCCATCAAATTTTGCCCGTGGGGCTAAATATAAAACCATTTTGCAGGCCAACACGTGTACATTAATTACTGATATCTCCACAGGATCACGTCCCACGGGTAAAATTTTTCTGCTCTATTTTTACCAAATTTATACACTATTCTCTACTTTTGAAAAGATCAGAATATCACATGGCCTAGCCTTAAAAGTCGCCAAGCAAAGGTTGGCATCACATCACCGTCCCACATTGTCACAAAAATATAAACAACTGCCCAAAATAATTATTTCCAAACGTCTAACGCGTACCTTACGATATTCTATTCTTAGAA
This sequence comes from Hanleya hanleyi, assembly GCA_036873755.1. NCBI lineage: Eukaryota > Metazoa > Mollusca > Polyplacophora > Lepidopleurida > Hanleyidae > Hanleya > Hanleya hanleyi. Next base: position 154,099 of record JAVTVY010042732.1, on the reverse strand, counting down.
TGCTGCATGTCAAGGCTGCAATTGGTGATGTAGTTGATCATGAAACTCCTCAATGTACAATGTACGTAAGCAAAATATCTCATACCCAAAGTCAGAAAGTTTTTTGGCTGTGTATTAAAAACAGGACTGGAATGAGGATCGAATCCGCATCCACTGCCATATATCGGGATCCAATTTTAAATACAACCCTGGCAAAACCGTGTCAACAAGCCTGGTATGGAACTTTAAGGGTTTTGGACCCAAGATATTTTGCTTTCGTGCATTGTACACTGGGTACCTTGCCCCCAGACTCCGGGAGATTCGAGGACCAGCATTGAGTAACCATCTTGCCATCAGCATATCACTGATTGGTGGATCAAATTTTCAAAATCTATCGGATGATTTATGACGGCCAGAACTGCATCGCTGTAACTCTTTGCGATGAATTTTAGCTATTTATTTCGAAGAAATTAAATTTGCGCACATGCCCGTCTGACGCCATCGGTTCAGATCTGTACCAGTGACGTCACTTGGTCGGACTGATCAGCCAGTCGCTGATCATGGCAAGATGGCTACTCATTGCTTTTTTTCATATCTCCGTGAGATATCACTATTTATATTCTTTGTCATTTTCTTCTATTGTGCAACTAAAATCTCAAAATCAATACTCCATACGGTTTGTCCGAACTACAAACATTTGGTGATTGCGATGGGGTCCTGTTTACACAATATATAAAGAAGAAGTGTGAATTAGATCTAATTCAAAGGAATTTCTGGCGCACTCGTCGTTAGCATTATTGCGTAAGAGATGTTTACATCACGTAACACACTCTGGCGAGCACTGAACATTAAATTTTTCTTACAACCGAAATTCGAAATACTACAGAATAATACAGATGTGCCATATCAGGACTATATGGAATTTTAGTCGCGTGCACAAAGGCAAATGATTGACCACAGAGTTCCTACGGTAAACTGAGAGGCATACGTGCCATTGTACGTAACGGCTAGAGCCAGAGTGAACAAGAAAGGGGGAAGCTGTTAGCTTCGTGACGATTCCATTGTACATGGGTATCTCAAAACCTACAAAAGACCGCGATCGATACATGTTCCTGTGCCTCGGTCTCATTATCCAATGAAGAATGAATCTGAGTTAGCCTAATTAGTCGAATGACCAATCACTAGGCGGGAGACAACCGGAAAAGGACGCTGAGACTGTTGATATCTCGATTGAACAGTCTTATCAGTCTACATTTTGCGGTTCAGTTGTTCTTTGGTCGAACATTTTTTTATGTCCCTATATTTCCAATTTTCGATCTTATTTGAAATTGCCAGTTCACTGTTCCCCCAAAAGAGCCTGGCTCGGTTTGGTCACCTTTGGTGCATCTTAAGTCCCAAAATGAAATATCCTGTAAGTAAGAATTTTTTCAAATTTTCGTAAAACCCATATTTTGAATGCTCGAATTTATTGTGAGGCACTGGGTCTGAAAGGTTTCTTGTATAACAGACTCTTGAAGTAGTGTAGGTCTACTTGTGCAAAATCCTCTTCTGAGGTAAGAACAGCTCCTTTTTTATCTCTGTAAACCCACGAAGCCAGCGGAAATAGTGTGTCAGTGGTTAGTTGTTATCCAAAGTTTTTGGTCCTGGACTGGCTTCATATTAAAACGCTAATGTTAGATTTAACATCTAGAGTGTTGGAGGAGGGAAAGCACTTAAGTGTTGTATTCACCACTTTTAAGTGTTTGATACAACAGATTAAAATGTTGCATTTAACACTTACAATGACCACAAACACTTTCTAATGTTTTCCCACCTCCAACACTCTAGATGTTAAATCTAACATTAGCGATTTAATTATTAATTTATATGTTTATAGAGAGAAAAATGTGTCGGTTTCATCTCGAAAATTTACGATTTTGGACAAATAAACAACTTTAAGATGATGTTACTCAGTAACCGAAGAACCAGTACCCCATAATTACTCTGAGCATACAATCATATAGTATTTTCTACAAAAAGTGAAAAATTTGATCTTGACACTTAAACCATTCTCAGCAGAGAGTCCTGTGATGTCCTACTTGTTCAAAATTACACATCCATCACACCTCTTGTATGATACGAAAGTTATTCATACCTATTTATATTTTGTAAGCCCAGGCAATATCTGTTTCAGAAGTGGTATGAAAACCTGTAATTTATCAGAGTTCACGAGTTTGTTCTCTGCGGTATGAAGGCCAAACAGAATCCGGTAAAATACCGGATATCGCTCCGCGATAATGGAGACACACGATTCGCAAGCCATCTTATGGATGGCGAAGTGTGTACGCAAATGGGGATGAGTGAACAAATTTCTGCAATCAATTGATGAATCTTACTAAATATAACAACAATGGAGGGAGTTGGCCAAAAATCTATTCACTCTTAACCCAGTTTAATGGTAGATCAGTACTGCAAGGGCGTAGACAACGGGGGGGCTTGGGAGGGCTTGAGCTTCCCTAATTTTGACGGCCGGCAAAAAAAAAAAAAACAAACAAACGAACGAAAAAAGGAAAGAAGGAAAGAAAGAAAGAAAAAGAAACCTAACATAGCATATACGATCACGTATCTTATTCAGTTATTACAGGAGAAGTAAACTTATCATCGCCAGTGCATACCATGCATTAGGCCTAAAATAAGATTACAATTGATCAGTGACCAAAGCCACAGATTGACGATTTCGGGCTCCAATCTTGTGCAATCGTCTCCGAGAATGGAATAATGTGCTCCAAGTCCAATCAAATACCGCCTATTTGGACGTAAAACATCAAAACTTCCGATGAGCAGAATTTTTCGTAACTTTTTCACTATAAACTTCTTTATTCACAAACAAGAGATAAACAAACTCTCTACTACTTTTCATATAGAAACCCTAGAAATAAACCTACTGCCTTTCCCAGATAATAAATTCCCTTATTGTATTTCTGTCTTTCAGTAAAAATTGTCGAGAACTGACGAAAGTCATCGATACCTACCATGTTATTTTGGGGCCACGATAACTTTGATCTGCCATTGTTAAAACATGCGAGCTTGACGTCATGACGTCAAAAATATCTCACAAATCTCCATCTAATTTTTGTTTTCGCGATTTATTGAGAACTACTGGAAGGATTTTCTTGATACTTTGGAATAAATTTAGTATTTTTTTTTAATCTACTGTGTGAAGTTTCAATGTTGTCGGATAAATTGTACCAGAAATATCGTCGAAAACGTCCGAGACGAAACGTGCTCAGCCATGCATCAATGCAGCCATCCGCTGCTATCAGGGCAGGATAGTATTGTCTAAGGATTAACTTGAATTATAGTACAAACCCGTAACTGAATGATCATTTCAGCTTGTAACGTTTATCAATGTAGTGATCGTCATTGTTATGAGACATTTTGGGATAAATCAAAGTCCAGTTGTTACAATGTTATACCACTCACATGCTCCCAGAGAGTGCCAATTTACCATCAGGTCTGAAAAAAAATCTTAAGCTGCGAGCGGGGATATCCCCCTCTCACACTCTCCCCCTCTCAAGCCCCCTCAAACCTGACAACTTGTCTACGCTCTTGCTATTACCGAGAGATTAATCTGTGCAGCTTTTTATTAGCGCCGTCATTTGATGGAAACAGTTAATGGTGACTGACCGGAAGATCATACGCAGGAATCATACGCGGGGATGGTACCGGTATATCGTAGGGCCCGCTTTCACCAGGCTCGCATGGCTACCATTTTTCCTATAGCCTCTTCTCGTAGTGGGGAGTCTTGCGGGACTAGAATGTATAGTATGATGGCCGAGAAGGGACATCGCTGTATTGTGTTATGAATCGGGACCGACACACGAAGGCAGGATGCGAAGTCGCGAAGGCAGGATGTGAAGTCGCGAGGGCAGGATGCGAAGTCGCGAGGCCAGGATGCGAAATCAAAACAGCGAAGCGCGAAGTCAGGATGCGAAGCGCGAAATCAGGATGCGAAGTCGCGAGGCCAGGATGCGAAATCAAAACAGCGAAGCGCGAAGTCAGGATGAGAAGTCAGGATGCGAAGCGCGAAGTCAGGATGCGAAGTCGCGAGGCCAGGATGCGAAATCAAAACAGCGAAGCGCGAAGTCAGGATGCGAAGCGCGAAGTCAGGATGCGAAGTCGCGAGGCCAGGATGCGAAATCAAAACAGCGAAAACAGCGATGCGAAGCGCGAAGTCAGGATGCGAAGTCGCGAGGGCAGGATGCGAAATCAAAACAGCGAAGCGCGAAGTCAGGATGCGAAATCAAAACAGCGAAGCGCGAAGCCAGGATGCGAAATCAAAACAGCGAAGCGCGAAGCCAGGATGCGAAATCAAAACAGCGAAGCGCGAAGTCAGGATGCGAAATCAAAAGCAGCGAAGCGCGAAGTCAGGATGCGAAATCAAAACAGCGAAGCGCGAAGTCAGGATGCGAAATCAAAACATCAGCATTGCGCATGATCCTATCAAAACGAGGCCGGTTTGTAGCCCTGATTCCTAATATACATTGTAGGGGCAATTGAAGATTATTGCTGGTTGTTGTTATCACAGCAACGGAGGAAGTAAAATTATTCTGATGTGTATCTTTTCTTTGCATTACTGATGTTTTATAGAAATTCACAAATGGTATTTGAATATATTTTCAGATCTGGTGTTTCGGGAATGATTAAAACCAACCCGAATAATTGATAATTTATACTGAAGCGCTCAAAGCTTGCTTAAGACTCTATGTCAGCCTGGTGACTGTTCAGGTTGACATTTTTATTCCAATCTTGCCAAATTTCCAGTTAGCCTGGTGTGTGAATGGGCCATACCATCTAGGAATAATTGAGAATTATTGCTTACCAGATAAATTGGTCTTTATATATAGTGTATATAGTGTAATTTTCCATGCTTGGCAAACACGGGCTCTCGCTTTAAAATATGGCCACGTATGAATATTATAGTAAGCTATATGATAATTTAGTGATTCTAAAAAAAAAATAGAAATTTTAAAATTGAAAAAAATTAAAATTTTAAAATTAAAAAAGCAAATCAAATTAAAAATTAAAAAATATATATCTCTGACACAACAGTGCTACTTAGCCCTGTGTCCTAAACGATCCGGGCCAATTCTAAGATGGAGGTTTGTACAAATTTAGGATTGATGATATAAAATGTGAAATCAAGGATCAATATTTCCATACATCCTTATTATGTGCTAATAAATATATACACACGGAAACAGATAGACTATTAACAAGCAGTAAGATAATTAGCGGTTAATTTGGGGCTATTGTCTAAAACTCGTATGTTCGTCACTCCATGCCAAACGTCTACGTACAGGGCAATATCATAATTCGCGAACATTAGGCTGGTTAAAAAAGTTTCCTGTTTAGCATCACCGCCCGTCCCGAAATATTCGGCCGCCCCGTATTTTTTATTTTTATTCTTTTTTTCCTCCTCATCTTTGGAATCGACGCTCCGAGACCGAAGTCAAGCGACTCAGAAGTAGATATCTCAATAAATGCACACTAAAATTTATTGAAACTAGACCCAGATACAAGCCAAACGATTTTTCTGTTCGATAAACTAGTTACATCATTCATCCGACGATGCATATAGTTTGGAGTCCGAAGTCGAGATTCGTCAAGGCCGAGGCCGCCAAACATTGTCAATTTATTGTTTCTCTGTTTACATCAACCCTTTGAAATATAAGCATAAATAAAGAGATATTCTTGTATATTCTGTATGGTACAAATCGGCCGTGTTCTAATTCATTTCCAGAATTCCCCGTCAGTATCCACCACAGAAACAGCCAAATCAAATAGTTCGATAAAACAGGCTTTGGGTGTGCATTTAAACTTGCACAGTTATAAACCAGAATTGAAAATACACAAATTGATATAATTATTATTCGAAATTCAAAACCATCTATCACTGAGTGATAATACCGCATGCCCCTACAATGTATATTAGGAATCAGGGCTACAAACCGGCCTCGTTTTGATAGGATCATGCGCAATGCTGATGTTTTGATTTCGCATCCTGACTTCGCGCTTCGCTGTTTTGATTTCGCATCCTGACTTCGCGCTTCGCTGTTTTGATTTCGCATCCTGACTTCGCGCTTCGCGCCTCGCTGTTTTGATTTCGCATCCTGACTTCGCGCTTCGCTGTTTTGATTTCGCATCCTGACTTCGCGCTTCGCTGTTTTGATTTCGCATCCTGGCTTCGCGCTTCGCTGTTTTGATTTCGCATCCTGATTTCGCGCTTCGCTGTTTTGATTTCGCATCCTGGCCTCGCGACTTCGCATCCTGACTTCGCGCTTCGCATCCTGACTTCGCATCCTGACTTCGCGCTTCGCTGTTTTGATTTCGCATCCTGGCCTCGCGACTTCGCATCCTGCCCTCGCGACTTCGCATCCTGCCTTCGCGACTTCGCATCCTGCCTTCGTGTGTCGGTCCCGATTCATAACACAATACAGCGATGTCCCTTCTCGGCCATCATAAGAATGCACTTAAACTACACTCATCGGGGACCGAATCGTGCAAGGACCTTTGATTTACATAAAACTTGAAACTGTTATTGAGTGGACTTATTACAAACGTGATGCTCCCAATGACTTTAGAAGAATGTTTCTTCTAAAGGAAGTATTCCGTGAGCTTGATTCAAAATGCTTATTTAAATGCGTCATATGAAAGGACTCCGGTTTTTTCGTTGTTTGTTTTTTCAAGCACTCTAATTGATAAGCAGATATGATGAAGCGGATGTACATTAGTGTGTTTACCACATGTCGCTAACCGGATGTATTGTTTGGTTCCTTAACTATCACAAACAGGTGTTGATCAGGAATAAAAGAAATACGTCTCGGTTCATCAACATATTTTGTTGTTGAATACATTAACTCCTTCATGCACACGGAGTCCCACGCCATTCCAGGTACTAGTATTCCTATCAGAGCTTGTTGATAAAGAAGGCAGTAGAATAGTTTTATTATTATATTTGCGGAGGTGGTCATCCTCTAGTGAGCTGATCATTTCCTACCTGTATGACTGAACCATCCACAGATATTAGGCCATATGGCTGTAATGTGTTATCTTTTTTTGTACCATTAGCTATTTTCCCTTATTCACCCTCCTCAGCCTTGCTAATCCAGTGGATAGAATAAGTTTTTTTCTCCCGCCTCCCCTTCCCCAAATAGACTTAATTAACCAATCAGCAAAGGCAACAACAATAGATATGTCCACACAGACATCAAAAGTCCATAATCCGGAGATTGAGACATAGGTCACCAGCACCAAATCATTTACCTACGGAATAAAATCTTCACTTACTGTACCCGATTAGCACGAGCCAGTCCTTTACTAACCATACAAATAGTTATCCCTGACAAGTGATATTTCAAAATTTCAAAATAAATTCCGATATAAAAGGGAAAGACAAAATCGTTAAGAATCTCGAGGATGTGTAAATAATTAACGCGTCAGTATTAGATATTCAAATATTTTCATACTTTGTAAATTTATGCCAAAACAAAACAAAACAAAACAAAGACCACACTAGTTCGTTTTGACAACCGATGACTAATGACACTAATTGTGAGAGAAATACTATACTGTGCCGGAGTGGAGAAATAAACAGTGAGAATACCACCTCTCCCCATCTGGACCAACCCCGGCTTCCTCCCATCCTGGTTGGTTTGTTAACGCATGGCTGATCAAAGGAATCTCGACGTTACTTCTGCGTGATTTGTAACTTTGGTTGTGATATTATCTTTCAGCTTTTTTTGAACGAACTTATTGGTTTCCTCAAAATGTGTATGGGTAGTATGAATGAACGCAAAGACTAATCTGGAGGAAACTGTCATACGATTGGACAAAGGCCAACAAAAAGATGAATTTTCTTAGAAATAGACGCACACTCGAGACACATATAAGCACACGCGTTGTCATTAGAAACTCAGCTCATCCGACATTCTAGAAGCCTTCGAGAAGATGCAACACGATCATCTGAAGATGTTGAAGACCGCCTTCCTTATATCCGTTTTTTTGCTTGCAGCCATCACTGTGGTACAGAGTGTCATAAGTGAGTACACACAAATTATCAATTATTCCATTCAGTTTCAGTCGAGTATTCATTCTCTCTTTCAATCACATTGAAATTTTAAAGACACCCCAGCGCGTTAAGGGATACCTCTTAGTTTAAAACACGCGATTGGTCAATTCCAATTTACAAAAATAAATCCAGTATTTTCATTGGATTGGGAAAAAATAAACGGGGGAAAACTAACCAGTTTCGGCATCAGATCATCCAGACGTTCAGCAGCCAGATGTCAATATCAGTCTTAAAATCCAAGCTGGCATGAAAATGGAGACAAACACCAGCCATTAACAAGATAGAAGCAGTCCACAATTTTCGACGGTAGACACCAGAAATATATCACAGTTATATAATCTTTGGGACAGAATATAATCTTTTTGACCTTCAAGCAATTTGTAAACTTTTCTCTTTAAGTCATCAATCCAAATTCCAAGCATGTCTTGTCTATTCATCACTGCTGGATGTCAATTACTCATATAGCCCGCCAACAGACCATCACAGATTCTTCAGGTAGAATTCCAGCTCAAAATTTGTTTTATATATTCGGTATATAACACCCTTTTTGAGTAATACATGTCACTGTACCATTTTTGAATAAATTGATCTTTCAGCGTTTGCTCCAGAATGTTTAGAATCCCAAATATATTTGAAACCGGTGTTGTATAGTATGGGTTTAACGTGGTTTAGCCAGGGATAGTTGACTACTCCTCTCTGTGCGAAAATAAATTTGTATATGACAAATGCCAGCTTGCTTTTTCTTCCCTTGTATCAGCCGTAACCAGAATGAGACCATACTAACATGGACTCTGATGTATAATGGGTACACACCGGGTTCTCCATAAAGCATAAAATTGGGCGACGATTTTTTTTATTCCTAAGACTCGTCTACAGAATTGTAAGTAAAATGATTCGAGTATATCTAATTTCTCAAATCCTCATATTTGACAGCCATATAACAAGATTGGTTGAACCACCTGACCAAAAAGTTTCAATTGACAATCAATAGCCAAACACAGATTTCGAATTTTCCTGTCTACTCCAAATAAAGCTTTTGACGCTTGTGTAATGAGCTGCTTTCTCGCTGGTAGGTATTTGCCAGTATATTTCATTAATACTCCAAGACAGCAGTATTCGTTAACAAGATCGATTTTGTTGCCTTTGAAGTAAAAAGTAGATAATTTCTTCGGTAGACGTCTACAAAATAGGACAATTTTAGTTTTAGTTTTGACAAATTTTCGCCTTGGTGGACTCCAACATCGCACAAAAAAAAAATCACTTCTTGTTTTGCCAATTTCAACGCACGATTTGATACGCTTAACCACGGGTTTGGGGAATTTAAAAATAAAATATGAAACATAAGTGATCCTGCACGCTACTGATGACCGTATGTTGTCATTATTCTTTATGATATTCGTATTTCGGCCATATTTTTAGCTCTGTGTGATATTGTGCAAATTTGGTATGAGTGGGTCTCCGCACAGTGGGTCTTCACCAAGCCATGTATGCCTAGCCTTCGACGGAGATTAAAAGTGCGAGATTATCAGACCTGTTTTGTATCGCAACAACTTGAATTAAGCAGAACTGATCAACTGCAGCGTATTCGTGGTATTCGACAAAGGAAAACAATCGGTGAATTATTGACTAACTGTTCACTTCTTTACAACAATAACCCTACATCAAAGCTAACGATCGTTTGTTTGAAAAAAAAATCAGCAATGTATTTATGTTGATAAGAACCTTTTGGATGGCAAGGCAAGGTCTAGGTTTTCTGAGATGATGTTTTGGTACAGGGCTACATATCAAGTGAATGATGGCGTGGGTGTATATTTTGGCATGATGGGAGACAACCCTGTTCGGAGGTTGGAACAAAACTATAGGGAACACCCTAAAACTGACCCACGGGACACATTCACATATAGCGAGACTCGCTAACACGAAGACATGATTCTGTTGATACTGCTACTGGGCACCGTTGGGCTTTACATTGGAAGCTCAGATCTCTCCCACTTTAGCCCAACAACGGTGACGTGATAAATAGCCAGGGTCCATGATGGATGCTCACTTAGGAATGACAGAGAAATTGAGGCCGAGGACCTTACACTGGAGATAATTAAGTTTCACCCGATGAACGTAAAATCTTGAAAGCTTTAAAAAAAATATACGGTTATCGAATGAGTCAAGTTCATGAAAGAATAGGGTGCATTGCCATTCAGTTGGTAAAGAGATGCCCCTATCAACTGCACCCAATATGTTAATCTAGGTAAACTAAGATGATATCGGGGAAATGCCATCCAGTGGTAACGCTATGAAAAATTCGTGTGAGCTTTTTGCTGGTTCATCCCATAATAAACCAGTCATGACAATTCTGCCTTTTCAATTTGACATTATTTGGAGTTTGGTTCACGGATATTTATAACTTTCCGTGAGACGATCTTTTGAAATTTTCAATCGCCTGACAAAACTAAACTCTTCGGCGAGAGCAATCCTTTGAAATTTCTGGAGCAGAACGTTTACCACAAACCGACACCTTATTTGTTTGATACTGTCTCTCCATATTGTTTACTGTATTCATCCACTTGACCATGTGTGTAATTACAAGGGGTGTCATTTTAAAGTAGTTTCTCCCAGATAGCCACCTGTTTGGCTAACAGATGTAGTTTGAAATTCATTCTGGATTTACCTGATGTGTGATAAAATATTCTGTGATATTATACTTTGATTGTCCATATGTATGCTGGAATTGTCTTGGAGAAGTTGTGAGTGGTTGGGGCGAAAAGTAAGAGTATTTTTACGAGCTTTGAATATCCATTACCGTATTACTATAGTTAAACAAAGTCAACAATGTCCCCAGTAGCACCATATGATGTAGGCTTCAACAACAACTTTACTATATCCCAATGCACCCCGACGCTGGTGTCCTAATGCTCCCAACGTTCACCATGTATATTCCATGCCACAATATTCAGTGATCGATTGGAGCTCAGTTTTTCCTATTTTGTTTATTACAATACGGCAGTTGTAAAGTACCACGGTTATTGTGGTGTACATTGTAGTTTTTGATAAACAAGGGCGCTAGAGGCTTATCCCATGCCATATCGAGTCCCCAACCACTCCAGTATCTCCGGTTGTCTTTAGGAGACCGGTGATGAGACTAAGCGCTTCGGGCTTGGGCGCTCATTCCCGGGAGCGCTGGTTACAAAACCTTTGTATTGAAACCTTTGTATTGTATTAGTCGAAGCATTGTATCTTGGAATATATATATCCAAAATTCACTTGTTATCGCGGCGATATGCCGTGTACTTGTGAAATGGATTGAATTAGCGAGCTGTTCCCAACTGGACTCGGTAGCTCAGTTGGTAGAGCAGTGGGACGGTGTCCCCTAAGTCGTGAGTTCGATTCTCGCCCGAGCCAGTATTTTCTGGCAGGGTGTTTCACAATGTAGGAATATAATTAAATTATAATTTATCCCTGAAGATGACTGAGATTGTATTGAAAGGTTTCACGAAATACTGTTATCAGGCCTAGCGAACTCCTCCACAAACGCACCTCAGTTCCTTGTCCATACATCTATTTCGGTGTGCTCGGGGCCAATTCCGTGTGTGTGGACCAGACATCTTGGCACTCGCCCCATCCAATCCTTGCGCTCTTGAAATAGTCATCCACGTTCAAAGTTCCTTGCGTTCGGACAAATTGTCACCAATCGGGGTCTGTCTGAATCCGCCTGATCCGAATGTTGTCGACGGAAATAGCCAGAGACATCGGGCTAAACTGTCATGGCGGAGAAGCGAGTCTGTTCTTTCCCATTAACTTATAGGCCATCATCTCTTATACCGAAGCGTCGGTATTATGTCTCATCAAAGCCCTATACATTTCATGGAGAGCTATGTTCGTGATCGCTCGGTGGAAAGGCCGAAATGAAAGGCCTAACTGACAAGGCCGAGGTGGGTTTGTGGGGCAGTTCGCTAGGCCTGATAACGGTTTTACGTGAAACCATTCACTATAAAAGTAGAATACTCTATGAGCACACGGATTGGACGGGAGAGCGCCAGGATTACTGGTCCAGCACACGGAATTTGTCCAGAAAATACGGGAAAATATGGAAATAGATGGCAAGGGGCTAAGATTCGTGTTTCGAGGATTTCGCTGCCTGATCATGGCATAGTGGGAAGTTGAACTTATTGACTCTCTCTCCGAGATAACTGGCTGCATCCGATAACTGATTAAATTCCTTTCATCTGCTCTTTTTTCAGGGCCTTGTGGGAGACGCAACTATGAAACGACCACTCACATCTGCTGTAATAACGTGGTCCGTATCCGGCCAGGTGGCAGCCCGTACGTATCCTGCTGTGGGAATCGGGCTTATCTGACAGGGGGACGACTTTGTTGCCGTTCCGTTCCCTCTCCTATCCTGCTCTATCGTCGCAGCCCATATCACCATTGCTGTGGTACGAACAAAGTTTACGACAGTACCAGGCAAAGGTGCTGCAATGGCCAAGTTCGGAATTTCAATCCATATTTGAGCCACAGTTGTTGCGGCAGCAACATATATCGATCTTCCACTCATCGATGTTGTGGCAATGTTATTCGCCCCAAACCAATATGGGGCGGCTCCTGCTGTGGGACAACTTTATACAGCTACCTGACCCATGTGTGCTGCGGTGGTACTCTGCGTAGTCGACCTTCATCATTGCCCAATGACTGGAGCTGCTGTGGCAAAGCTCTGATGCACAAGTCCTACGTCTGCTGTGGCGGGAAAGCCCACCTGAAGCCCGGATGTTGTTCCGCTGGTTGCTGTGGCAATGTCCCGTACAACTACAACTCGCAACTGTGCTGTCAAGGTCGGATACACAACCGCCCCCTGTACTACACGAGCTATTATCGCTGTTGCGGGAATCAAATGTACTACACCAAGACACGCCTGTGCTGTGGCGGAAAGGTCCTGTCCAAACCAAATACGTACTCCAGCTGCTGTGGTAGTGGCACATACAACACAAACAGTCAGATTTGTTGTGGTGGTAAAGCTTGGAGCAGATCCTATGGCGTATACACTCACTGTTGTGGCTCTACCAGATACGACATCCAGAAAAAGTTATGCTGTTACCCCAAACTCCATGATAGAGGCAGTAAAAGCACCCACGCCTCCTGTTGTGGTGCTCTCGTGTTTGACCGACGTACTCACCGGTGCTGTGGTACAAACAAGCTACAAACTCTGACCAACTACCGACTCGGGAAAGCTTGCTAACATTCTTGGAGAATAAGAAATCTCATTAGGGTACCCTACACTATCCACAGGATGACTCGGGAATAGACCATAGTCTCCGTTTTGGCGAAGCGATATCCGGCGACGTACAGCCTTTTAGAAGTTCTCTAAATTTAAACTTTGGGCAATATTGTAAGAATATAAAAACCATTGCCCAGAACAAAATACAAATATGAATAACTTAAGTAATATTTGGGATCTCTTGTGAAACAAATAGGGCATCACAAAATGGCGACTGATGTCGGCAGATCTCATCTTTTGACCGACGCATCCAACACTTGTTTATTCACGATTCCAGAACCTTTATTTAACATCGAATGTTGTCATGGTTACAATATATGAAACATTAGCTCTTGATATAGCTATTTTACCGACACAACATCCGTTTTAGAAGCTTCCATTTCAAAATGAAAATAGTGTCACATGATTAGTCTCACGCGTGTATATGATAGAAAGGGTAAACACATGTACAGTTTCTGCACTCAGTGGAATTTACATGTCCTGATACATAAAAGAATGGAATGCAATGGGTGTGACTTTGTGTTGTTGCTTGTCCTGTATCATTAACAGTAACAGTTAATCTGTTAATAGACATCCCAGGTCAGACCTACTGACCGTATTCAGGCAAAGCCGAGCGGATACTAAATTATACTCCTCCACGCAACAGTCACTCCTAGGCGATCATCCTTACCCACACATAGTTGCAAGGATCCCAAGCAAACATAGCTTTAGGTGCCTTGCTCACAGCTGTACATACCTTACAAGTAGTTCTATAGACATTACCGGTATATAGCTGTACAGAAACTACACACAGTAGCGGTACATACCTTACTTGTACAACAGTGGGCCTACATACATTCATCATACTCAACTGTACATACATTACTCACCCATAGCTTCACAGACATCACTCATGTATAGATGTACAGACCTGGTTATTCTCACATAACTGCAATACTTTATTCATGCCTAGCTGTACGATCTTCACTCACTTGCAGCTGTACATACCTTTCTTACACAAAGCTATAGGAACCGTACTCACTCCTAGCGATACAGTGATTACAGAGCATCAGTCTAGTGTGCCGGGAATGAGTTCAGCATACGGAACATCTGTCTACATTTTACGGTAATCTGTCATCATCACAACCCACACCGAAAATCTACTTTCTATATACTAGTGCCCGTGTGCGTATGTGCTCGCATTCACAACATATCGCTGTAGAAAATGGAGTCCGAAGTAGGTTTCGGACCCAAAACCGCATGCACAGATAGCTGTTGGAACTGGCACCTTAGACCATTCGCCCATCTTGCATCTGGCTATAACGATAAAACATAGATATATGTCACACAGTCGACTTCCATGTACAAACAGTAGATCGCTAGCTATGATTTCCTACAAAAGAAGATAATGGCGTACACATTGGCACCAGTTTAGACCATTTTTACTGGTTGTTTCAAAATCGATGGCCAGCTAGTGCTATTAAGAGGAAGCGGTCGTTTTAGGAAATGCTATGTCATCCGCAAAGATGTTCAACCCTGCTACCTGTTCGAAACCATTTACTCATCGGCACGACTTGCCCCTACATAAATCTACCAGCCATGACGCGGCCTCCGTGCGCTGTATCCCTGTATAACTAACTGTACGATATGTACACAGTCGTTTCAACGCCCGGATCATGCACAGCGCCTCGAAAGTGCAATCCATGGGAAGGCGGCAAAGGAGGAATGTAAGGAATGCTGACGCCACTTCGAACGCTTAAGTCAGTTGAAGCGTCACCAACGTACACAACACACCGTGCCGCAGGTACATTTAAGGGTTGAGCAGCCCGTATAGATTAATCCCACCATTATAACGGCCGATGATGATGAACAGAAGTTCAAGGTTGCAGTAGGCTTACATTGTATGCTTGTGCTAGCTAACATGGTTAGCTGGCCACTAGCTTGTCTGTAGCTTGTCACTGGCTTGCATAGGTAAGTCTGCAACCGAGTACAAATTAGCTGCAATCTAGCGCAACTTAGCTGCAATTCCAGTGGGACCTGCATATGGCGTATACATATCTCGCTTAGTAGCATTTGCTAGATCCTGTGTTAAATGTGACGATTTTAATCAATGTCACAAAACACTGGTGCAGAAACTTAAAAAACAGGGCTATTCCACCAAGCGCCTACACTCAAATTTTCTCAAATTTGGCGATACATATCGCATGCTGATAGCAAAATACGAACGTAACGTGCAAGATCTATGACGCTACGTTTCGTAACTTGTGTCTAATTCCGCTCAACCCGGGGCTAGGGGCCGTATGAACCCATGTACTTCAAGAACCTCATGGTGCTCATATGAACAGTCACAATCAAAGCGTGACTGAGATACATCATTCTTTAGATGACGACTTTATAACGAATATTATGGATTACGAATACTGATCAGCGATACGGATTTGATATTTTTGGAACATCATGATGTCTTGCCGGCATCATTGAAAACTGTTGAACGCTTCTCTCTTGCAGGAAACTAGCCTGTGTTTTTGTATACTATGATTTTCTTTGAATTTGAATTTCTTTGAATTTGGTGCTAATACTGTTATATGGAAAATGGAATAGGTCTTCGGATTAAGGACGCGGATATTCTCTAATGGACGACGGCTGGATTATGAATGACGGACTAGACGCTTGTAATGCTTACCCTATCTAATAAAAGCTTCCAACTGACACAAGCTTGTTGCTAGCTTGCGCCAGCCTGTGACTCGCTTGCGCAAGCTCTGTAGAAGACCTTAAGATCGCATCGACCCGTAACATCTCAATAGGACGTTTGGGGGCGACAAGTCGTCCCTTAATATCGCAATGCGAAGTTCAGGGTCTACATGCCAATCCTTAACATCACAATATACAGAATATCGACATGATCGATCCTTTACGTCGCAATGCGATTCCAAACTTGTTTCCAAGATCGAAGTATGAAGAATACTATTTAGTGACGTCATCTGAGAAGTCATCATTAGTAGAGAAAGCGAAGTTAGGTTTGTAATGGGTACTCGTGTGTGGGTGTTGATCTTGTGTGTAAAGTGGGTATATGTGGGCCATACTGGTTCCATTGTACAGATTCGCACTCAGTGAGTATTGGGAAAAGCGCAGACATGATCAGACTGGGGGCGAACTTGGATCTATATACACCCCTAGGAAGAAACACTTGCTCATATTGGTGACAAGTGGCATGTGGTGCTGAACGGATGTTTACACGGTATTTGCGTCGTAGGTCCAGTGATACACGCATGCGCACCCGAGAACTAGTAAAAAAGTGCCATTGTCGCATGCGCGTTGGATATCTGTGGGGAAATATGGGCAATTCCTGGTCCAAATAGGTTGTATTAAAGGCTTTGGTGTGTAAAATAAGACTGTGTGCTGACGTTGACCCATTGATACAGGGAATTACGACCGTCTGGTTCGTCATTCATAATTCAGCCATCGTCCATTAGAGAATATCCGCGTCCATAATCCAAAGACCTATCCATGTTCCATATAACAAGATTAGCACCAAATTCAAAAAGACAATCTTAGTATACATAAACATAGGCTAGTTTCCTGCAAGAGAGGAGCGGTCAATAGTTTTCAATGATGCCGGCAATACATCATGATTTTCCAAAAGTACGATCCCACGCACCGAGACATAATGATAACCAAGAGACAGTTGGAAGAGATTGTTGGATTACCACTCACAGCGGCTCTGAAATGCGGCCAAAATGTGCGAAAGTTTAAATTTACCATTTCGACATCGCAATTGTGACTGCGATGTTAAGGGCCGTCATGTCGACCCAGAAGTTTGCAAGTTCATGGCCAGCTTGCGCTAGCCGGCGACCTGCTTGCGGTTAACTACTAGCTGAGTACAAGTTTGCATTTGAAACATAGCAACCTTGTCTGAATAAGTTGTGGGCTAGCGCAAGCTTGCCAAATTCCAGGCCTGTGAGTTCGCATGCTGGTGTGGAGTTGAAATGTACATGTACCATGATTCATTCCACTAAAGTACCAGATACAGGTTTTTAAAAACAATTTTTGTATAAAAGCTCGCATGCTGATGTGGAGTTGAAATGTACATGCACCATGATTCATCCCATAAAAGTACAGGATCCAGCTTTTTAAAGACAATTTTTGTATAAAAATATTTATTTTTCTCCTACATTTCGCAAATGATTAACATTACATTGTTGCTGATCAGCAGAAAAAGGCATTGTCTGAATATTACTATGAGTGTAATTTAAACTGGCGTGAATTAATTGCACAAAGTCTGCTGAATACAGTTAAATCATGTACATTGGAAATAATTTCCATCTCATCTTTTCTTCCTTTTGTATGGTAGCTCCTGTGCAAGCTCATAATCCTAATGGCAGACCTATAATGTTAGCTTGTACAAGCCTGCTGCAGTCTTGTGCCAACTTGCCGCGAGCTGACGCAAGTTTGTTGGAGGCATGTTAGCTTAAGTAAGCTTGTGTTAGCTAATTGCTACCTTAAATGTCTGTATTGGGGGAGACTCTGCTTCAACAGCCAGACGCCGATGCTAAGATCTTGGTTAAGGTACTGGACGACATCGAAGGCCAATTGCATTTCGCGGAAGACCCGACGATCGTACCGGTACGCAATGATTTCTTACCGCAAGCCCATCCAGTGAGTGAGATGTACAGAAACCATTGGGTCATCATCCGTCAATGTTTCCACCGTCATCGCCCTATTCAAGACCTTCAATTTTCGCCTGTTCGTCTTCTGCTGTCTACACAGCTACACCGAAGCGCTCTTTGAATATCAAACCAGCGAGTTTTACTTGAATCTCGCATTCCGGTAGGTTTTATGCTATGAAAAAAAGACAGAGCAAATGCGGTATTACTAAGCGAGTGCTAACATGCGAGTCTTCGACCAACCCTTCACCATCACCAATCGTGCCACGCTGAAATCGACTTTGCTCAAGGTCGATACTTTGGATCCGTTGACATGGGCCCGGGAACAGATCACGAACACCCATTGGACCGTAAGGAGGGTCAACAATGTCACATTTTCATTACTGAACTGGAACAACCACTCATTCGTTGATGACGATGATTGAACCGGCGTCTTAGGCAATGATGGCATGGACTGCCCGAACCGAAGAAGCTTAGGGTTGACTTGGGCGAACAACCGACACACTATGTGTCTTACGGACAAGAGCGAGCATGTCCGAAGGTTGACGCAACACAAGGGTTGTTTCCCTACGGATTGGACAAGAGCGGTGTTCGCCAACGATGCGTTCGATACAATAGCATGCGAGAATTGTAAACACAATCAACGCGGCACCTCCAGGTTAGAATGATGTAAGCAACGAGTGAAAGTGTCAGCAACTGTCAGTGACTGGGAAAGAATCATGAAAGGGGTACCACAGGGTTCGGTCCTGGGGCCTGCCCTTTTTAACATTTACATAAATCGCCTTCATCAAATCTACCTCTCTTCATAATTACGCGGATGACAATACTTTACTGGCTTGTGCGGACTCAAAAGACAATGTGAAAAAACGCTTATCAGATGACGGGGAAAATGTTATGAAATGGTGTGAAAACAACTATATGGAGGCGAATCCATCAAATTCCATGCCATCTATGCGAATGAACCAGCTGAGGACTTCAGTATCAACATAGGAAACACTACTGTCCCAGGTGAAGACTCAGTGAAACTCGTAGGTGTAAACCTGGACAACAAATTGAATTTTAACGAACATATCAAGCAGATCTGTCGTAAGGCTGGAAGACAAATAAACGTTTTATGTAGACTAAGGAAGTTTTTAGATATACCAACCAAACTTTTAATCTACAAGTCTTTTATAACCAGTAATTTTAATTATTGCCCAATTGTTTGGCACTCCTGTGGGAAGGTAAACACGAAGAAACTTGAAAAAATACAAAAGCGGGCCTTACGTTTTGTTTTTAATGACTTTGATTCCTCATATGAGCAGCTACTTATTAAAGCTAACATGCCTACATTGGAAGTAGCTAGATATCGATATAGCCCTAGAAGTCTACAAGATTTTAGATGGAAACTGTCCCACTTTTATGACTGACTTTGTACGGCCGACGACTGTTCATTATTCGATGAGGAGAGGCGTACAAATTGAGCAACCTCGAGTGAGGACATCGACTTGGGGACTAAACTCTTTTACATACTCTGCTGCTCAGATCTGGAACCAGTTACCGCTCGATGTAAAAAGGGCTACGAGCCTAATGTCTTTTAAGAAACTTTTAAACACATGGAATGGTCCCAAGTGTAAATGCAATGTCTGTGATATTTGACCAAACACTTTATTATGTTATTAGTTTTTTCTTCCTTGATTCTGTTTTTAAATGTATTATCATGGACTTTTAAATCTCTCACTCTGAGTAGTACATAATTTGCCCTTTTTAACGTAACTGGTGTAGTACATACTGTAATTTTGATCTCTTTGTTGTATATATACATTTTTTATTAATTCTCCTCACCATTTTATATATCTTAATTCGTAATACTTATTTCAAAACGGAAAATTACTTTTATGACCTCACATTAATTGGTTTTACACTCGCCTGGCGCTTTTATCTACCTTATTTATATTTCTAATTCTTGGCGCCCCCGGTCATTAAATTTTACTTCTTATCTCATTGTAAATAACTTCTATTGTTTAATCATCGTTTATTCATCTTTCTTTATACTCGCCTGACTCTCTTACTACCTCATTGTACATATCATCCTCAATTGCTTGGCGATCTCGGTTATTTTAATTCATCTCATTGTATATATCATTTATTGTTTCAATCATCATGTTATTTTAATCACCTCTCGGTGATATTAGCTTCACAGCTACTGTTTTCTGTAACAAAACCGAGACTAAATAAAGTTTGTATTGTATTGTGTTGTAACAGTTGTCGACAAAAGCTGATATACAATATCATTCCAAGTATACCGTATCTCATATGTATATTACCGGCACTATGACGGCCATTATCCAACTCCATGGTGTTCCCCAAGGGCGACATGCTAAACGCTCTGGGTTAGTGTACCGGAGTGTAGATAGCCACTTAGTTGCACGTGTACACCTAATCCGATGGTATTTGCGGTTTCTCTGGTACTGATGACGTCATTTCTAGCAATAGTTTTCTCTGGCTACATTCCAGGGTCAACATCCATCTCCAAGGGGCACTAGCCTACCATTATGGGCCAGTGTATATGAGTAAGCATGTCTCAAGATCGAACCACAGCGGCTCTCTAACATGTGGACCACGTATGGCCCACTTGTCGCCCAAAACTTCAACAACAGGAATCCCTAGCGAGTGCGCACATTTGCATCATGACGTTACCAACGAAAACCATATCACAGCCCTGATATCCGGCCAGTCATAAGCTATAGCGTAAGCCCGATCGATAGACTCACCCTTGTACTTCAACAGGAAAATATCCATGGGTTCCTTTAAGTCCACCATTCCGGCTTTCGGATTTTCGGATTCCGTTTTCGGATTTTTCAAGAAAGAACTTGTTTTGCACGTACTCACCAGTTACGTGACCCTATGTAACCCATATACACTTGACTGGGGTTTTCCCCAGGTTTAGGTGTAACGTCCGTGTTTCCGCATTTTATATTTCAGAAATCCACGCCCCCCTCCCCTCCCTTGGGGCTCCGTTGGGCCCATTTAGATCCATTTGACTTTTCCGATGTTTAGGTGTGAATTCTGTTTCCGCGCATTTTTCAGAAATATTGTGTCGTGCGAAGGGTCCAGACCACTATTAAAATTTACATTGGCGGCAATGTTAAAAACTGTTAACGTAATTGCATCTCCTCGATTCATTAATTAAGTCTCGACTTCCATATTTCGGCCAGAAGTACTTTAATTCAAGTACTACAACCGGACAGACTTCTTGACGGGGGGTCGCCCATTGAAATTTTGAGTTATGCGCGCTCCTACAAATGACGTCATAATTTTAGCTTTTTTCTCTACTTTCAGAAAGCGGTGCACAGGCACCCAAATAGTCCCTCTTAGCAACTCCTTATTAGGCCTTGAGTTAAAATCAAACTCACAGCGGGACCAAACACATACCATACTTCAATCACCTACCACTGGCCTTCAATTATTCCTCGCAACAGAGACTGGAAAAAATATTGAAAACAATTCACTTCTCTGGCAGAGGTTGCCTATTTTAATAGTGGTCTGGTACCCGAAGTTAGCATGTGAAGCGCGCTTCGAGGCCGATCAAGTCATGGGTGGGTGCATGTTTTCTCCGAAATAAAAGATCCGGAAACACGGACTTTAACCCTAAAATATGGAAAACCCCTATCAACTAGGTCTAGATGGGCTAATATCGGTTCCCAGCGGATCGTGGCCTGCTGAGAGCTGCAGGGTTAGTAGTAGAGAAAGCAGAAACTCAGTATATTTGCCCATGGCATTTGTGGAGCGTTTTAACGTAACGCCTTAAGGCCCTATATGAACGCATTAACGCCTTATTTTAACGCCAAAACGCCCTATCTTAACGTCTTAACGCCTTATGCTAACGCCTTAACGCCCTAGCATAGTAGTTTTTACCTTTTGTGAGAGATTGTACAATGCTATTATATAATGCTAATGCGTTGACAAGGTGTATGTATCAATCCATTCACACCACGGAATGGTGGTTCTCGATGATGTCATCGCTTTGCGTCGGGCCATATCTGGGTGTGTGTGGTGGTGATGTGTGTGTGTGTGTGTGTGTGTGGTGTGTGGTGGTGGTGGTGGTGGTGTGATGGTGTGAGGTGGTATTGTGCGTGTGTGCGTGTGTGTGGTGTGTGAAAGTGGTGGTGGTGTGTGTGTGGTGGTGGATGTTTGTGGTGGTGGTGGTTGTTTGTGACGGTGGTGGATGTTTGTGGTGGTGGTGGTGATGGCGGTGCTGAGCGCCAGTCTTCTCGCAGTGACGCCTTAACGCCCTAACGTCTTCTATACCTAGTTCCATAATGTCTTAACGCCATGATGCGGACAGTTGAGAGAAAGAAAGATCAATACGTTCAAAAATTTCATACAGTTTATTATTGCCCCCATCAAATCATTCCCTCGCTGTGGTAGCCGCCTTGGCTATGTTTACAATTCAGGTATGCTCTTGTCCAATCAGAAGCCCCGATTTGAGGCTGCATCTGTCATATTCTTTCTTGCCCGTTAGATGTATTCTCGGCTGCTTTTGTCCAATCAGGAACCGCCATTTCAGAAAGTTCAATCTTCGACCTAATTGTTCTAATCCTCGTCGGGCAGGCCATGATACTGTAACGGCAATATGTTCCGGAAGAGCTGTTTGCGCATTTTCATCGCATTTTGCATGGCCTCGGTGGGTGGTAGCCCCATATCCTCTTCCAGGTGACTCTTGGTCTTCATGATGTACCTGTGCTTGGGGTCACCTTTCTTTTCAAGCGGTAGCAGGGTATACTGTTCATAGATCGCCATTGCTGTTTTTCTGATGCTCGGACGCATTTGGATGTACGCCTCTTGTAAGTTATCCTGTCCGGCGTCCTCGATCGCTGCAGCGTTAGTATTAATAGCTGCTGTCTCAATACGATCCCAAAAGGTAGTTCCTTCCTCACTCAGGTTTTCCTGGGACGTAACCTGACTATCTGAGATCAGGCTCACTATATCAGTAAATAGACTTTCAGCAGTCTCTGTTTCGGTATCAGTCGGCGGACTCTCAGAATCAGTTGGCATATTTTCAGCATCTGCATCGGTTTCTTGGTGCCCCGGTGTCTTCAATCCCACGTACATTCTGCTGGTGTCGCTTCATGTCGTAATGTCTGGTGAACGTGCAAGTATAATCCATGTTGACGTTTGATCGTCGACTGTGCACGTTTTGGGGATACGCTTGCTTTTATGGACAATAACGCCCGCCAACGACCAGCTTAACGCTTCAACGCTCTGGTGAAATAGCTCAGAATCTCTGATATTTTTTATAGATATTTTATGGAATTGACACTAATTCATCGAAATGTAGTGACGCCCGTCATCACGCCTTAACGCCCGTCTCAATGCCTAAACGCCCAATCTTAACGCCTTAGTGCCTTTTCTTACCGTCTTAGCTTAGCGCTCTAACGCGCTATAGTAACACCTTAACGCCTTATCGTAACACCTTGACGCATGTGTGGTACACCCATTTTATGTTGTACCTGTCATATGCCCGTTAGGTGTATCCTCGGCTGCTCTTGTCCAATCAGTAGCGGCCCTTTCAGAAACTACAGAGCTGGGAGCTGTGGGATGGATCGGTTAAGAGCTCGGAGTTCTTGGAGCTCGGAACTCTTGGAGTGGGAGGTCGGAGGTCTTAACGTCTTAACGCCTTATGCTAACGCCTTAACGCCCTAGCATAGTAGTTTTTACCTTTTGTGAGAGATTGTACAATGCTATTATATAATGCTAATGCGTTGACAAGGTGTATGTATCAATCCATTCACACCACGGAATGGTGGTTCTCGATGATGTCATCGCTTTGCGTCGGGCCATATCTGGGTGTGTGTGGTGGTGATGTGTGTGTGTGTGTGTGTGTGTGGTGTGTGGTGGTGGTGGTGGTGGTGTGATGGTGTGAGGTGGTATTGTGCGTGTGTGCGTGTGTGTGGTGTGTGAAAGTGGTGGTGGTGTGTGTGTGGTGGTGGATGTTTGTGGTGGTGGTGGTTGTTTGTGACGGTGGTGGATGTTTGTGGTGGTGGTGGTGATGGCGGTGCTGAGCGCCAGTCTTCTCGCAGTGACGCCTTAACGCCCTAACGTCTTCTATACCTAGTTCCATAATGTCTTAACGCCATGATGCGGACAGTTGAGAGAAAGAAAGATCAATACGTTCAAAAATTTCATACAGTTTATTATTGCCCCCATCAAATCATTCCCTCGCTGTGGTAGCCGCCTTGGCTATGTTTACAATTCAGGTATGCTCTTGTCCAATCAGAAGCCCCGATTTGAGGCTGCATCTGTCATATTCTTTCTTGCCCGTTAGATGTATTCTCGGCTGCTTTTGTCCAATCAGGAACCGCCATTTCAGAAAGTTCAATCTTCGACCTAATTGTTCTAATCCTCGTCGGGCAGGCCATGATACTGTAACGGCAATATGTTCCGGAAGAGCTGTTTGCGCATTTTCATCGCATTTTGCATGGCCTCGGTGGGTGGTAGCCCCATATCCTCTTCCAGGTGACTCTTGGTCTTCATGATGTACCTGTGCTTGGGGTCACCTTTCTTTTCAAGCGGTAGCAGGGTATACTGTTCATAGATCGCCATTGCTGTTTTTCTGATGCTCGGACGCATTTGGATGTACGCCTCTTGTAAGTTATCCTGTCCGGCGTCCTCGATCGCTGCAGCGTTAGTATTAATAGCTGCTGTCTCAATACGATCCCAAAAGGTAGTTCCTTCCTCACTCAGGTTTTCCTGGGACGTAACCTGACTATCTGAGATCAGGCTCACTATATCAGTAAATAGACTTTCAGCAGTCTCTGTTTCGGTATCAGTCGGCGGACTCTCAGAATCAGTTGGCATATTTTCAGCATCTGCATCGGTTTCTTGGTGCCCCGGTGTCTTCAATCCCACGTACATTCTGCTGGTGTCGCTTCATGTCGTAATGTCTGGTGAACGTGCAAGTATAATCCATGTTGACGTTTGATCGTCGACTGTGCACGTTTTGGGGATACGCTTGCTTTTATGGACAATAACGCCCGCCAACGACCAGCTTAACGCTTCAACGCTCTGGTGAAATAGCTCAGAATCTCTGATATTTTTTATAGATATTTTATGGAATTGACACTAATTCATCGAAATGTAGTGACGCCCGTCATCACGCCTTAACGCCCGTCTCAATGCCTAAACGCCCAATCTTAACGCCTTAGTGCCTTTTCTTACCGTCTTAGCTTAGCGCTCTAACGCGCTATAGTAACACCTTAACGCCTTATCGTAACACCTTGACGCATGTGTGGTACACCCATTTTATGTTGTACCTGTCATATGCCCGTTAGGTGTATCCTCGGCTGCTCTTGTCCAATCAGTAGCGGCCCTTTCAGAAACTACAGAGCTGGGAGCTGTGGGATGGATCGGTTAAGAGCTCGGAGTTCTTGGAGCTCGGAACTCTTGGAGTGGGAGGTCGGAGCTCAGAAGTGGGGTCATCGCACGCAAGCGCACGCGCCTGCGTGCGATGACATCACTTCTGAGCTCCGACCTCCAAGAGATCCGAGCTCCCTCTCCAAGAGTTCCGAGCTCCAAGATCTCCGAGCTCTTAACCAATCCATCCCACAGCTCCGAGCTCTGTAGTTTCTCGCAGAGCGGCTTCTGATTGGACAAAAGCAGCCGAGAATACACCTAGCGGGCAGAACGAATATGACAGGTACATCATAAAATGGGTGTACCACACATGCGTCAAGGTATCACGATGGCGTCGATAAGGTGTTACTATAGCGCGTTAAATCGTTAAGCTAAGGCGTTAAGGCGTTGAGAAAAGGAGTTAAGGCGTTAAGAAAGGGCGCTAAGGCGTTGAGGCGTAACGACGAGCGTTGACGGGAGTCACTACATTTCGATGAATTAGTGTCAATTCCATGGAATATCTATAAAAAATCAGGGATTCTGAGTTATTTCACTAGGGCGTTGTAATGTTAAGCTGGGCGTTGGCGGGCGTTACTGTCCGTAAAAGCAAGCGTATTCCAAAAACGTGCACAGTCGACGTTCAACCGTCAACATGGCTTATACTTGGTCTGAGTGCGAACGTACGTTCACCAGATGTTACGATATGATGCGACACCAGCAGAATATACATGGAATTGGAGACACCGGGGCACAAGAAGCCGATGCAGATGCTGAAAATATGAAAACTGATTCTGCGGGTCCACCGGCTGATACCGAAACAGAGACTGCCGAGAATCTATCCACTGTTATAGAGAGCTTGATCTCAGATAGTCAGGTTAGGTCCCATGAAATCCTGAGTGAGGAAGAACTTACCTTTTTGGATCGTATCGTGAGATCAGCTAGTAATACGCAAGCTGCAGCGATCGAGGACGCCGGACTTACAACTTACAACAGGCGTACGTGCAAATGTGCCCCAGCATCAGGAAAACAGCCATGGCAATCTATGAGCAGTATATTCTGCTACCGCTTGAAATGAAAGGCGACCCCACGCACAGGTCCATCATGAATTACAACGCATATAAGGGAAGTGGGAAGAGGTGCCGACATACTGACAGGGCCACATGACTTCCCAGTATAGTCTTCTGGTTAACCTATTGTAAAGCACATAACAAGAATCTAACGATTCGTGATTTGTGTTGTATCTCAGGTACGCTTTTATTGTACCAGTTCATGTGGCAACTTGGATGACATGACCACACGGCCCCTAGCACCGGCCAAGACCAAGCGTCACCTGGAAGAGGATATGGGGCTACCACCCACCGAGGCCCTGCATAATGCGATCGAAATGCGCAAACAGCTGCTCCGGGACATAGTTCCGTTACAGGACCCTGGTCTGCCCGACGAGGATTAGAACAATTAGGCCGAAAATTGAACTTTCTGAAATGGCGGTTTCTGATTGGACAAGATCAGCCGAGAATACATCTAACGGGCAAGAACAAATATGACAGATGCAGTCCCAAATCGGGGGTTCTGATTGAACGAGAGCATACCTGAATTGTAAACATGCCCAAGGCGGCTCTCCCAACGTGGGTATGATGTGATGGAGGGAATAATAAACTGCATAAAAACCTGTAAACGTATTGATCTTCTTTCTCCCAGCTGCCCGGATCATGGCGTTAAGACATTAAGGAACTAGGTATAGAAGACTTTAGGGCGTTACGGCGTCACTGCGTTAAGAATGGCGCTTAGCAACGCCATCACCACCACCACCACGACAAACCACCACACCACCACCGAACAAACAACAACCACCACCACCACCACCACCACAAACATCCACCACCAACATTACACACACCACCACAACCGCCACACACCACACACACATACACACACACCACCACCACACACACCACCACCACCACACACATCACACACTCACACACCACCACCATACACACCCACCCACACGCACATACCCACGCACACACAAAAAGCCAGACGGAAGATGGCCCGGCGTTCCGCGATGACATCATCGGGGGCCATTTTTGCATTGGTGGATTGATACATACACCTTGTCGATTCGTTAGCATTATATAATAGCATTGTACAATCTCTCCCAAAAGATAAAAACTACTATGCCAGGGTTAAGGCATTAAGATAGGGCGTTATGGCGTTAAGATAAGGCGTTAAGGCGTTCAGATGGGGCCTTCAGGCGTTACGGTAAAACACTCTATAAATGCCAAAGTGCAAATATACTGCGTTTCTCCTTTCTCTGCTACTAACCCAGTAGCTAACCCTAACCATGCATGACTTGATCGGCCTCGAAGCGCGCTTCACATGCTTACCCCGCCCGACCCAATCCGACCAATAGTGGTCCACCTCGACCCCAAAATGTCCATTCCAATGCCATTTTCCTACACTTCCCTGTCTGCGCATGCGCGCCATAACCTTGCTTCCACTCCACACCCGTCCAGTTGGACCTTGACTTTGATATCACCCATAGCTCAATCGGGCCAATATTGGCCCACCGCGTCCATGAAAACGTCCATTCCAATGAGTTGTTTTTTTCTATTGCGCATGCGCGACATAAACCTACTTCACCACACACTAGTCCAGTCGGATGCTACTTCACGAGTGCTTCAAAACTGATACCTCACACTACCCAATCAGACCAAATTTGGTTCACCACAACTCCAAAACGTCCCTTCCAATGCCCTTTTCCCATAATTTCCGGCCTGCGCATGCGCGCCATAGCCTTTCTTTTACTCCACACCACGACCCACCACCCAAAAACGTCCATCCCAATGCCATTTTCCCACAATTCCCTGTCTGTGCATGCTCGCCATTGCCTTACTTCCACTCCACACCCATACAGTTGGACGCTCTTCCACGAGAGCTTCACTTTCATATCTCCCACAGCCCAATCAGGCCCATGTTGGTCCACCCAAGTCCCCAAACGTCCAATCCAGTGCCTTTTTCCCATAATTCCCTGTCTACGCATACGCGTTATTACGTAACTTCCATTTCATACTCATCCAGTTGGATGATCCTTCCCGAGTGCTTCAAACTGATACCTCACACGATCCAATCGTACCAATAGTGGTCCATTTCGACCCCAAAATGTCCATCCCCAGCGCTACTTGCCCAGTGCTCATGCGCACGGTAACTTTTCAGCGAAATTAACCCAATTGCCTCGAGAAACCCCCTCCCCCTTTGTGTTCTACATCGCAAGACAAAGAAACAAGGGGCCACACACTATACGGCAAATGTCCATGCAAGGGATTACCCATTGCATTTGGTTGTGACGTCATCATCGTAGGTCTTTGTTTACTTTTCTATCGCTCTGGTGATTTCTGCAAAATATCTTGGAATTCATGTGACTTTCCACTCAAATCAGTGCAGGAATGGCTATGAAGGTATGACGGACACTCGGTAGTACTCCGGTACGCCCGATTTTTACTTATTGTTGTGCAATACAACTGTCGAACTTGTCAGATCGGCGACAATTTTCTACATGGCGAAGCTGCCATTTTGTTTGCTGGCGTCTTAGCCAACCTATTGTGTGGACTGTTTCAGTGAGGCTCCCTACGGTCTAGTATTTTATTTATTTTTTATTTATTAGATTTTTTATTTATTAGATTCACCAAGTATACAGTACATAAATATTGAAGAGCCTAGTTGTGGAATATAATCATACTATGGCTGACGACGATGCTAGTTCTCCTCATGTGCTTAGTGATCCTGAAGAAGAGGATGAAAATGAATCCCATACACTTGATCCCTCCGAGCCAATTATTAGTGAGCTTCTCTGCTACATGGTGGATAAACTCGATATCATGCCTGTCGACACCGTGGTAAAACTCTGTGAAGACGTATATACGAACGTGGAGGCTCAGGAGGCTAAAGATCTATCAAAATGCTGTCACCATCTGCTGACTACACGATGTCGGAAGAGAAATGGACCAAACAAAAAGGTCAGTAGTATATAAACAGCAAATTGGAGCCCATTTTTCCGCAGATCGCCGCCAGGGGGCGCCACCTGTCTCGTGACGTCACTTCCGGTGCCGGTCACGTGACCTTTGACCCCAGGCTTCCGGTCGCGTGAACGGAAGTTGCAGCGCCTGGGGTCAACGGTCATGTGACCGGCACCGGAAATGACGTCACGAGACAGGTGGCGCCCCCTGGCGGCGATCTGCGGAAAAATGGGCTCCAATTTGCTGTTTTACAATAGCGGATATTAATAATGGTGCAACAAAAAAGGGACTGGTGGCGCCCCCCTGTCGGAAGTAGGTCAATGAGGGTCCACATCCCCTTTTACAAAGCGGATCTTAATAACGGTGCACAGGGGTCACATTCGGGTCAAAAGGTCACACCCGGGTCAAAAGGTCACGTGACAGCCCAGAGTTATCTCCCCCTAGTTTTTTGTCTCCAGGAGGAGGAGGAAGAGGAGGAGTGAGGAGGAGGAGGAGTGAGGAGGAAGAGGAGTGAACAGGAGGAGTGAGAAGGAGGAGGAGGAGTGAGGAGGGAGGAGGAGGAGGAGGAGTGAGGAGTGAGGAGGAGCAGGAATAAGGAGGAGGAGGAGGAGGAGTGAGGAGTGAAGAGGAGTAGGAGGAATAAGGAGAAGTGAGGAGGAGGAATGAGGAGGAGGAGGAGTAAGGGGAGGAGGAGGAGGAATAAGGAGGAGGAGGAGGAGTGAGGAGGAGGAGGAGGAGGAATAAGGAGGAGGAGGAGGAGGAGGAAGAGGAGGAGGAGGAGGAGGAGTGAGGAGGAGGAGGGAGGCGGAGAGGAGGAGGAGTGAGGAGGAGGAGGGAGGCGGAGAGGAGGAGGAGGAGGAGGAGGAGGAGTGAGGAGGAGGAGGAATGAAATGGACCCCACTACGCCTATACTATTTTCGATGCGCATGCGCAGAATGTTGAAAACAAACAACACACTAGTCCAGGCGCATGCCCCTTCACGACTGCTTTACATTGATACCTCATACGAGACCATAGGCCCACTAGGGGCCCGCCTCGACCTCAAAACGGCTATTTCCATAATACGGCCTGTCTGCGCATGCACAGAATATTGAAAACAAACAGCGCACTAGTCCAGTCGGATGCTCCTTCACGAGAGCTTTAAAATAAGACCTCATACGACACCATCGGACCACGAGTGATCCACCTAGACCTCAAAATGGCCACCCAGTATGCACCTATGCACTGAACCAGTATGGATGTATATACAGGCCTACCCGGTACTTAAAAAAAAATTCATAGCTTTTCCCATCGTATTTTTGATGGTGAGCCGAAGAACCCCACAGCCCATAGTAAAATCCACAAAAAATGACCACCACCCTAATACAGACAAAATAGATGGAAATGTGCGAATCAGGGGACATCACCGTCGCCTACAAGAGGGTTGGCCTAGTCCGAGTTGTCTTCCTTGCGTCAGAGTGTGTAGATGGGGCTACGATTTGAATTGAGTCAGGATCCGGGAAAATTGGCCGTGGGACGCCATTTTTCATACACAAACAGACCTGCACGGATGATTTTCAACCTTTTGCAAGTGATTGTACCATACAAAATTATATCAAACTAACGGGTGGGTGTAGGTATCTAATTCATTCATACCACGGAAGACCACATGTTGGTGCCCGATGACGTCATGCTCTGTCAGCATACGTTTGACGAACGTTGTGTGACCGACAATTTTTCTTTGTTTGTGCAAACTGGACAATAAACGCTCGACACTGGGGTCGCACTCTATCATAGACTGGCCATAATAACATGGTACAACACCTATAGATTATGTTTATTGGTCCCCATGGGTTCAGATATTTTTTTTGATGTGTAAAATGCCTACTCTGTGGAGAGGGCTCCCCATGTTTATTGATGAAATACGATCTGCCAAACTATGTACACTTGACCATGAAAATAAAATCTTTCCCTCCCCGCCCCAGTTTCATCGAACACATACGTTTATGGGATCAAAACATTTTTTTAATTAACAAACTATACATTTTTTTTAAACAAAACTATACATTTTTTTTTTAAATGAGACCGCTCACAGAATGTAAAC
The DNA here is from genome assembly GCA_036873755.1 of Hanleya hanleyi. NCBI lineage: Eukaryota > Metazoa > Mollusca > Polyplacophora > Lepidopleurida > Hanleyidae > Hanleya > Hanleya hanleyi. The sequence continues at coordinate 122,628 of JAVTVY010042732.1, read as the reverse complement.
AATCAGGGCCGTAGCCAGGACATCTTAGCTTGCTAAGGGCATTTCACGTTTCACTTAACACTACCCTTAGATGCACGCTGTGATTCGGCATGTATTTCACACGGCGCCATCTATCTAGAGGGAGATAATCCAGTTCGAAAGTTGTTCCCAAAGCATGAGGTCAAATGTCGCCCCCATTTAAACGAGCCAATGAAATTATCTGTATTCAAATATTTCTCAGATATGCAGACGTGTCAGTTTCACGAGGCTCAAGACTGGGGGGGTCTGCGCGAGACCAAAACGAAGTTGTGCGAATTAGCTATTTTATTTCTCACTCTAGTGGTGCATGCTTCTTTGTTTATCTTAAGAAAAATCATATTACAAACGACCTAACATATTTGAAAACAAAATAAAATCGGCGGCAGACCACAAGGAAATGATATGCTTTTTATTTTGTGATGGGGGCACTTCGAGGCCCACCATGGGATCATTTCAATCGATCGCTTTCTGGAGGTGTGTCTTCGTTGTATGAATGTGATTGCACCGATGTCGGATGTAACGGGACCAGTCGGTGTGACCATTTGGGAAACGCCCTATTACACTCAAATAGCACCCGTTACCGCATGGCTACGAGCAGAAGTTTCTACGTATGATCGTGCCATGCGTTCGGATGATGTAGCCAGGATTTACTGAGGGGGTTCGCTGTATGGGAAAAGGGGCCAATAGGGGGTTGGCTTCAGTTTGAAAAGGGCATTTATATGAGAAAAATATATAATATTTCCGAAAGGGGTTTTCCCCGAACCCAAAATAACCCCCCTGGCTATACGGGCCATAGCCCAGTCGGTACGTTTGGTGTACGTCGCTAAAGTAAAGGTCATCGCGTACGTTGGCATGACACCGATTTTGCACGTCTGTGATTGGCTGCTGAAAAATACGTTGGTCGATCGTCGGGGTTTTTCCAGAACGTGGGTGGGTATTTTTCTATAAAAAGGGACAGTTTTCGAGATCTGTATCCATTTTCTCAAAGCCTAGGCGAAGCCCTCTTACGCAATAATACGAATATATTCTACACGCTGTACAAACAGTGGCAGAGTCCGAGCATGCAACGATCACCGTTCGCCAGTTCGCCCACTGCTGAGGGAAATTTTACCACAGATCCTGACGAAGCGCCTATAGAAGTACTACCGAGACAACAAGATGTGCGTACAATCTACCAACGGCATTGGTCTACTATCAGGCACTGTTTTCAACGACATCGGCCGATATTGGACTTATACAATTTTCGGTTAGAGGAAAACACCCGCCTGCCCCACTACGCCTATACTATTCAAAGTAAATCTCACATTTGGGTATTTATTACGGCATAAGGAGACAGACCAGCTACGGTACTTTTACTCCAGTAACTGGTGTTCGAGCAGCCTTTCACCATTACCGATCGCCCGTCCCTGTACACAGTACTGGACCAACTAGAAAGCTTAGATAGTTTGGAATGGGCCCTTCCGATTTTTTTTAATTTTAACACCAGCTCCCTACATAATACACTTATAGATAACAACAACACATCCGCTGCCTACATAATAATAATAGTAATTAACAACAACACCATCCGATGAGATGACATTTTTTTTTATTCTGATAACAATTATACGGGATATCATATAACAGTAAATCACCCTTTTCAACATGAGGGGTGAATTATAAAAATAATATTTCAACTGTAATAATGAATTATACACCCTAAGTCGCAGGCCAAGTTCTATGCTATTTTAGGTTTCCAGAGCACGCGCGATAATAATCCAATCAAATCACGAATCGGCGAAAGCGTCAATACAACATTGTGAGTTTGGGTTCTTTTGTATACCGTAGTTAACCACAAAGGGCTAATTGGCTCGTATTGACCTTGATGACTGGTATATATGGCCCAGGTCCCTCGTTGCCCCTGGTGGCAAAAACTGGAACTAGGGGGAGATAACTCCCGGCTGTAAGGGGACCCCGGAAGTGAACCCCTGTGCACCATTATTAAGATCCGCTTTGTAAAAGGGGATGTGGACCCTTATTGACCTACTCCCGACAGGGGCGCCACCCGTCCCTTTTTTGTTGCACCATTATTAATATCCGCTATTGTAAAACAGCAAATTGGAGCCTATTTCTCCGCAGATGGCCGCCAGGGGGCGCCACCTGTCTCGTGACGTCACTTCCGGTGCCGGTCACGTGACCTTAAATGACCTTTGACCCCAGGCGCTGCAACTTCCGGTCACGTGACCGGAAGCCTGGGGTCAAAGATCATTTAAGGTCACGTGACCGGCACCGGAAGTGACGTCACGAGACAGGTGGCGCCCCCTGGCGGCCATCTGCGGAAAAATGGGCTCCAATTTGCTGTTTATATACTACTACGGTCAATACGTTACAAGACATTGCCAAAATGTTGCAGGAATTGAACCCTGTAGATGTGCCTTGTTTCGTTGCCAAAAAGTTCAGCAGATTACCACCAGTGTCCACAAACCATATTGACGTGACGACGCTGTTACGAGAAATCAACGGCTTGAAAATGCAAATGGCAGATGTTACAGATTTTGTCCGAGAACTAAATGGTCTGAAGAAGCAAATGTCGGACGTGACCAAAAAGATCGACACTATAGGCAATGCGCAGGCAACTGTACACAAGAAATTGGATAAAATAACCCAAAAGTGCCAGCAAAGCCCCACAAGTGTACATGCTGCAAAATCTGGTGGTGCTGGGAACCCCTCTGCCAGTTTTTCGAGTGACCCTGCAGTTAGTGTAACTAATGGTGCTTCTAGTTCTGGAAATACAGTTGCTGCCACAAATGAAGGTTCGCCAGGTACTGCTCTCGACGTCAGTGCCAATAACGTGAGTAATGGTGAATCTCCCAGGTTAAATAATTCTTCTCATGGTACAGTAGTGAACCGAGATGTTCTTATTCGTCCTGATCATCCGATCCCCTTTTCCCATGAGTCGACGGAGAAAGGCACTCCCTTGTACTCCAGTGTGTTGACGAAATCTAATGACAAGTTCACGACTGTTTCACGATCTAAATCCAAGAATAAATTTGATCTCCGTGGGGTTCGGTCTTACCCTCCTGTTGAAATCTTCGTCACCCGTCTGGACCCTGATACGCGAGTTGACGACATTCGCAAATATGTTAAACAGAAATCAGGACTTGACGTAGAGTGTGAGCAGTTGCCTACCAAGTACGACTCTTATGCGTCTTTCTGGCTACGTGTGAGTGGTCGTCACTCCCGAACTCTCTTGAGCAAAACTTACTAGCCCGAGGAAGTACTTGCCCGTAAATACTACAGGTGGCGTCAGCAAGAGGATTACGGTTCAGAGAGGGACTCCCGTGTTGTTTCGAATCGCGGTCCATTGCGGAACAACGACACCTGCAGATCACGTTGGTACAGCAAGGATGATGAGTGTGATTATACGTGAATACAAATATCTAACTTTCACTATGGAACTAAAGATTACATCATACAACTGTCGGTCACTGAAAACGTCTATACCAGAGGTGAAGGCACTTTGTGATATTAGTGACATTTGTTTACTACAAGAGACATGACTGCAAAAAAATGAACTGGGGTTACTAAATTCCATTAACAGTGATTTTTATGATCGTGGTGTATCTGCAATTGATGACACTGTTTTAATCAGAGGTCGGCCGTATGGCGGTCTTGCTATACTTTGGAAAAAATCCTTTGGTACTGGAGTAAATTTTATTGATTACAATGATACCAGGTTAATTGGAATCCGCATGGAGTCTGCCCACTCCAAACTTCTTATTATTTGTATTTACATGCCTATACTGACTGTTCGGAAAACCTAGAGTATTACCTCGACTATCTTGGTAAGATAAGGGCTATCATTGAACAGTCTGATATTCCTAATGTTCTTGTTGCTGGTGATTGGAACGCTCACCCATCGCGTATGTTTGGTACTGAGCTTATTAATTTTTGTACTGAGTATGACTTGTTTGTATCTGATATTGAGCGTCTGCCAGATGATACATATACTTATATAAGTGACGCCCATTTATCTACGTCACTGTGGATCACTGTGTGTCGTCTAACAATGTTAATCTGTCAATCCAATCTATCAAAGTACTATATGACGTTATTACGTCCGATCATCGACCTTTGTACATTTCTATTATCTGGGATATATTACCGACCTTAGAGAAATGTACTAGTACATCACGTATTTATGTGACTGATTGGAATAAATTGACGGCCAATGATATTTCTATGTATACTGAAGCTGCTCAGCAGCGCCTAAGCAAATTGTCTATTCCAGTATATGCTGTATTGTGTGATGAAACTGATTGTGGTGATCTGTATCATGAGGAAATCTGTAAATATTATAATTCTATTGTGTATGCACTGTCATCTGCGGCCACCGAGACAATATCAAAAGTTAAAGTCAATAAGGATCATATTGTTCCAGGTTGGAACGACTGTGTCTCGGATTTACATGCTCATGCAAGAACCAGCTTTCTTCTATGGAGAGAACATGGTAGCCCACGTAGTGGGCCTATTGCTGATTACATGCACCGTACCAGAAGACAGTTTAAATACGCTTTGCGAGCCTGTAGAAAAGAAGAAGATAACATTCGCGCGGACAAGATGGCACAAGCTTTCTCAGAGAACTCGTCTGAAGATTTTTGGAAAGAGGTTAAAACATCTAACTCTAAATTTATGTCTTTACCTTGTCGTATCGACGATGCTGAAGGCCAAACTAGCATAGCCAACTTGTGGAAGGACAAATTCTGTAGCACCCTTAAAGGTCAACCCAAACGGATTTTTTTTTGGTCTAAAAATCCTTAAAAATCATAGTTCATACTTCAGTTTGTATGAAAAAAATATTGAAAAAATTCTAATCTGATCAGAAACACACGTAATATGGGAGCAAAGTGGGCTTTTCCACACTTTCACAGCTGGGTTGATGACGTCACGCAGGGAAGTTGCCTGAGAAAAAACAGCGGATAACATGGAAAGCGAGTGCAGTCAGAGCTCCGGTTCAGATGTCGATTCGAGCGATATCAGCTGCTTAGATGGAAATATTTTTCGCCAAGAAGATGAAATAGACATAGACGAGGATGATGACGGGCAAATTAACAGTTGTTTGCAGACCAACGGCGGAATTCAGCCCTATCAATATGAGCCGTACGGCTCCGATTCTGACAGTGACAACCACTCTGACAACGTGGAACTCGACGACGACAGGATTCGGAGAGGTCGTTTGTTGAATACAGATTGGTATGCAACTTGACTGGAAACCTTATTATCGTCATCTATAAGACCAAATGTCCATATATTTCAAACTGTATTGAATGTAGAACGATTCTGTGATGTAAACAACGAGCACATCTGTGTTGTTATTGTTGTTACTGACCGAGGCAGCCTTTTCGAAGGGATAAACTCCGGGATTCGGCAGTATGGACAGTAAACTGTTGATAACTCTACTGATATACGTCCGATTTAAATTTTGTTTGTTTTCCCATAATCCCCATGAAATACCAATTTCAGAATTATATAGTTTGATAAAAAAACTTTGGACATTCATGGCGAAAAGTAAGCCGTGGTGAGTGGATCGGCATTCACATTTGCTCAATTTTCGACAAATTACCTCAATTAAATTGAAATCGAATGATATTCCCACAATCTCAAATGTCAAGGGATTATGAAAGTATTATCACTTCTGTATCTGCAGCCATTCACTCCAATTGGTGTTTTTTATTTATTTACTTATCAAACGTATATATATTTCTGAAAGATCATTTTATTATTATTAAATAGTATATATGAAATAGAGACTCATCCAGTCTAACCTGTAGGTGCTCAAGCAACAAATGCGAGAGCGAGCAGGGCATGTACAGCCGTCTCCCTGCCCGAGGCCTCGCTTGCAGGCTAGGTTCGTTCAGCCGATGTCCGTGATAGATTCTCCTTGTCCGATTTCTTTGCCGTCACATTCTGATTGTTCTTAGGTTTGATAGTTGGAATAGCTGTTCTCTTTAGTTTTGGTTTGTACCCGAATTCAACTGCTACGCTGTAAATGTCCTCGAATGATGTCTTTCTGTCAAAATGTGCCGAGCAAATTATACGAGTACTGGCTCGGGCCCTCTTTCCACACTCTCGTGTTGCGTACAAATTTCGTCCAATTTGCAGCGATTTTCTCGTCTTTAGGCCACAAATGAATACTAACACCGTCATCTGTAGTAAAATTGCAATCTCCCACTACACAACGTCGCGGCATATTTAGCAAATGATGCCCCGATACTCCGAAAATCTCCAGAAATCAGCAGCTTCTTACGACTGTGGTATACGGCTTTAACATAGAGAATACAAGACGGCTTCCCTCCGTGACGTCACAGCTGGAATGGACGATTTTCACCTTTCGAACGGCAATATCTCGCCAACCAGACTGCACAAAATTATGAAAAAAATATCATTATTTTCAGAATCGAAAGGACTATTTTTTTATATTTTTGACCTCAGAGCGTTTGGGTTGACCTTTAATAGCGTTACTACCGAAACTGTAAAGATTGAGGTGTTAGACGCCCTGACTCAGTTTAAGACTGAATCCATGATTGGGCCTACTGTTGTACCTGACAATCTTTGTTCCATCGTGCGTGGGATGAAGTGTAATATGTCGGTCTGTCAGCTGAACATTTGAAACATGCCCCCGATGCTCTATATACCCATCTGTCGCTATGTTTGAACGCTATGCTCTTCCATGGATGCGTCCCAAAAGAAATGACGTTTGTTATTATTAATCCTATTGTTAAAAATAAATCTGGTGATATAACTGAATCTGACAACTACAGACCTATTGCGGTTGCCACTGTCCTCTCAAAAGTGTTGAACTGTTTATATTACAAAAATGTGAAAAACAATTGTATAGCTCTGATTTTCAGTTTGGTTTTAAATCTGGGCATTCTACTGACCAATGTATTTATGTTCTTAAGGAAGTTGTTAATTTTTATCGCACCAATGGAAGCCCTGTATTTGTGTGGTTTTTGGATGCTAGTAAGGCTTTTGATAGAATTAACCATTGGACGCTTCTGAAAAAGCTAATAGATCGCAATCTGCCCATGTGTTTTGTTAACATTTTGTTTATATGGTGAGTAGTAGGTAAAGGTGATTTAAAGTCGTATTGACCTCAAAAATTTGCATATGACCTCTGTGACATCACAGCGACAGCCAATCAGAAGCGAGTATTTTGAGAGAGGTCAAGTATGGCATGCGTGTGTGTTCAAAATGGCGGCCTGTGTGTTCAAAATGGCGGCTGTGGGAGTGTGTTCAAAATGGCGGCGTGTGTGTACAAAATGGCGGCTGTGGGAGTGTGTTCAAAATGGCGGCTGTGGGAGTGTGTTCAAAATGGCGGCCTGTGTGTACAAAATGGCGGCTGTGGGAGTGTGTACAAAATGGCGGCTGTGGGAGTGTGTTCAAAATGGCGGCTGTGGGAGTGTGTTCAAAATGGCGGCGTGTGTGTACAAAATGGCGGCTGTGGGAGTGTGTTCAAAATGGCGGCTGTGGGAGTGTGTTCAAAATGGCGGTCTGTGTGTTCAAAATGGCGGCCTGTGTGTTCAAAATGGCGGCCTGTGTGTTCAAAATGGCGGCTGTGGGAGTGTGTTCAAAATGGCGGCGTGTGTGTACAAAATGGCGGCTGTGGGAGTGTGTTCAAAATGGCGGCTGTGTGTTCAAAATGGCGGCTGTGGGAGTGTGTTCAAAATGGCGGCTGTGTGTTCAAAATGGCGGCTGTGGGAGTGTGTTCAAAATGGCGGCGTGTGTGTTCAAAATGGCGGCCTGTGTGTTCAAAATGGCGGCTGTGGGAGTGTGTTCAAAATGGCGGCTGTGGGAGTGTGTTCAAAATGGCGGATTGTAGAAAAACGTATAAAAGGAGGCGATTTTTAGCGGTGGGGTGTATTCGTTGCACTACTTGCCTGACTTACCTGACCTGACCAGCCTGCCTGCCTGCCTGCCTGCCTGCCTGCATGCCTTACCTCTAGCCTGCCTGCCTGCCTGCCTGCCTGCCTGCCTGCCTGCCTCACCTCTAGCCAGCCTGCTTGCCTGCTTGTATGAGCTGTGGAGAACCTTTTACTTTTTTTCATTTTACCAGTGCAAATTCACCAGACTATTACACCGTAGCAGTTACTCACCAGCCTGAGCCCACAGTCATGCAGTCAGCCGACCTAGTTACGCTTCAAAAGTACCGTGTTCGCCTCATTGATGAAATGCAGCATGTGGCCGAATTATGTGATCTGCTTATGGAGGAAAACATACTCCTGAAACACGGTCGCGAAGATAGCATGGCTGAGAAAACCACTTCAGGACAAAACAGAGCCCTCATCGATGGTCTACTGCGCCGTGGCCCCTATGCATTTCTAGCCTTCGTGGAGGCGCTGAAGAAGACGGGAAATGAAGAACTAGCAGATCTACTTCAAGCCCACGTTCTACAAGATGATGATGATATTTTAGCCACGCACACCACCCCAGAGCGTACACCTGCCAAACGCGGTGCACGATCCAAACGGCCCCGACTAACACCTTTAGAAATACCTGAGCCAGTGCTTCAGCCAGTGCCCCAGCAAGTGCCTGAGCCCGTGAAAGAAGAAGAGGTGCAACTTCATATGTCTGTGCAGGAGATCAATAACATTATCCAGCAGGCCTACCAGGCAGCCCACACGAACATTTGGGAGCTCTCAGCCTATTTAACTGTGAGTGTCAAAGACGAAGAAGTGCATTTTAACGCACCGGCCTTTAACGACAGACCAGCTAGGCATATCGCCTTAACGTACGACACCTGGCTAAAACTACAGACCCTTGATTACGCCATCGATGCGGTTATTCGCGACCAGGGGAGTGACGAAGCGAAATTTTATGTGGGTGACGACATCTTTGTCAGCTGTGCCTATTTCAACGACCAGCTCCTGGTGCATATACGCAAATGGAAAATGAGGTTAGATACGCAAGAGCGTGTTCCTTGTCCTCAGGGTGTCACCTTGAAAATAACGGCGTGGCGGAAGTTGCAGAGTCTCACAGCTATAATTCATGAAGCCCTGTCTGACCAGGTGACTCAGTATATTTGTAAGAAGTACATCGACACATTCCTGGATCATGTCAGACCTCGCATTCGACACTTGCGTATCGAAGCATGTGCAGGCTGTGGGAACAACAGTCCGATAAACATGCATACGTGTCTGGAGAATATAATACCCTCATACGCGCTGATCACTGAGGCACTACAGGGCGTGACCGAGGAGCAAATTGCCCTGGCATTGGAAGCTGCCTGCGCTCCCAGAATTCCACGTGAACAGATTGCTACCTACATCTACGTGCACCAGGGGCGGAAAGACGATGATGAGTTCAAACAAGTCTTGTTGCATAACTATTGAACAAGTCTGGTGTTGAAAACATTTACCGTATTCCTACACGTTCATTGAAGCGTCTTCATAGCGTATAATTGTATTAAAAATTCAATACTCAGAGTTTTACTGTTAATTGTGTTAAAATTCAATACTCAGCGTTTTACTGAAGACGTTCATTCTATTGTCTTGTTGTATAAATATTGAACATTTTCAAGTCTTATTGCATTGGAACATTCAGACATTATCATCTGCCAGTCTTGCTCAAGCTGAAAATACGGCTTCTCTCCTGACGTATTCCTACACTATGTTCATTTTATGTTCTATGTTCATTTTATGTTCATTCTATGTGCATTGAAGCGCCTTCATAGCGTATAATTGTATTAAAAATTCAATACCCAGAGTCTGGTGAACACGTTCATTCTATTTGTGTTAATAAAAATAGTAGAAAATTCAAAAAAATGGCTGTTAGTGTTCATTCTTTTGCAAAGATAATTGTATTAAAAAAATTCAACATTAAGAGTCTATTGTGGTGAACACCTTAGGTTTTTTCATAGGGGTGATGGGAGCTGGTGTTTTTTTATTTTGTGCTTTTGAGTTTACAAGTTTCCGCTTTCGGAAAGATGGGTTGGCCCTGAAAAGGGCCTTTGGAAAAGTGTTACGACACTTGTTTTAGGAGCGGTAGATTCTCTTTACCCCGGCCACCTGCTTCCTACACACGGGACACTTGATCTTTAAATGCTGTTCGTCCGTTTCAGCGCAGTGGCACGTGTCCCCTATACATGTTAGCGTCACCCAGCATTCTTCACATAGGCATAAATGCCCGCACGGAAATAGGGCGTACAGGCTTTCGTCGTCTGTACACACGCTGCAGCTTGATTTACTTTCTTCCTTATCTAGGTCTTGTTGTTGTTTTAAATTCACAGCGTCCATTTGATCCATGTCTTGTCTCATGTGATTAATCTGCTCGTTGAGGCGGGTTACCTCGGCCCAAGAGCATGGTGGTGGTGTTGTTGTTCTTGTTGTTCTTGTTGTTGTTGTTTCGGTAGCCGGCGTTGTTATAATTGGTGTTTGGGTAGCCGTTGTATTTGCTGGAGGTCTGTTACTGTTTAACCACTCTAGGTCGGGGAGTTCTTCATCAGTTACATCCTCATCTTCTTCCATTGCCACCCTCCTTATCTCCTCGTCTTGTTCTTCACTTCGCCGTCTCATCAACCTCGCATCTTCTTCCATTGCCTCCCTCCTGAGCTCTTCGAGTTGTTCTTCACTTCGCCGTATCATCGTTTCGTCGGCAATAACCCGCTCAAAGCTTGTAATTATTGTCACTCCATCGTTATGTTCTTCACTCGTAATCACCTCTCTGTGTTCTCTAGGATCGTTGAATAGCCTTCGTCTTGTACCCATGATTGTAGTTGTGAATAAATGGCAACATACTACGCGTTATTTATAGTCTAGGCGTTCTGTGTGGTCAAAATGGCGGCTGTGTGTGTTCAAAATGGCGGCCTGTGGGTTCAAAATGGCGGCTGTGTGTGTTCAAAATGGCGGCGTGTGTGTACAAAATGGCGGCCTGTGTGTACAAAATGGCGGCGTGTGGTCAAAATGGCGGCGTGTGAGTGGGTGCAACATGGCGGCCTGGTACCTGCTAAAAATGTTTTGTGTTTTATTTTCCCAACTTTAAACCGGTCTCATTTTTTGCAATAAATGTGAGTTCACTGCAGCATGTTTATCGAAAAGAAAACTAGGAAATTTTATCGTATCACACCGGCTACGGTAACACACCCCATTTGACACCCATAGCTGTGCTCACATTTTGCCTGCACACTGTATAGTGCTGTGTTACCGTAGCCGGTGTGATACGATAAAATTTCCTAGTTTTCTTTCGATAAACCAGCTACAATTTTCAGGGTGACATTATAAGGCTGTGAGGAACATACTTGACGTATTTTTACCCAGGAAAACCGATTTATTTCCAGTGTACCGGGTTTTCTACACTACCCTAACCATAACGTTACGCGTCTAAAAATCGATAAAATCATTAAAATAGTGGCTTAGTCTACCGCTACCCTTCTAAATTTTTAATTGCTACACGATCAGTTGCCCCAGTTCAACTTGAAATAAATTTTATACGTGCACTCGCATTTATTGCAAAATCACACCGGTTTAAAATTGGAAAAGAAACAAAAAAATATTTCTCCAGCGTAAGTGAGCACAAAGATGTGATATAAAATTACGCTCACGTCCGCGCGTTACACTATAAATAGCGCGCAGTATTTACTGATTCATTCACAATTACATCATGGCTGAAGGTGAAACCATGGATATTGACAACCTGTTACCAGACTTCATGATAAATGATGATGAACTACAACTGCTCGGGAACATCGATATGGTACACGATGACCCATGGCTGGATGCTATTATACAAGACTTATTTAAAGATGAACACCAACCACAGGGCGGCCATAATCAAGACCCCCCAGGAGCGACACCGGATCTTAGTGACCCCCCAGGAGTGACACCGGATCTTAGTGACCCCCCAGGAGTGACACCGGATCTTAGTGACCCCCCAGGAGCGACACCGGATCTTACGGCACTCGAATACCAACGATTTGACGAAATGGACCGAGTGCTAGAAGATATCTACAAACAACAACAAAGCCTCCAAGTTGAAGAAGAAGAAAAAGAAGAAGAAGAAGAAGAACAAGAACAAGAACAAGGAGAAGGAGAAGAACAAGGAGAAGGAGAAGGAGAAGGAAAAGAGCACAAGAAGAAGAAAAAGTCAAGAAAATACAAAAAAAGAATACACAGAAACATAAGGGGAAAACAAAAGGAACAAATTGAAGAGGTCATCCACTACGCTACCGCAATAGAAAGAAGACTGGCACCCAACACAGAATGCCAAGCAGCACAATATTTACGCTGCGTGGAATGCTGTAATCACTTCGCCAAATACGCCATTTTCCCCTGTGGGCATCAAGCCTTGTGTATAGCCTGTATACACCGACATGCCCGATTACCAGAGCTTCCGGACGATTACAACCCCCTAGTGTGTGAACTCATAGCGTTGACATGCCCGGTGTGTACTGTGAGAAGACAATGCCACCTGTCCCCAACGATGTAATCGCTTACATCTTCCAAAGGTCCTTTTTAGGGCCAACCCATCTTTCCGAAAGAGGAAACTTGTAAACTCAAAAGCACAAAATAAAAAAAATAACACCAACTCCTGCACATGCACACACATACCTAGGTAACAATAGGTAAATAACACATCAATTTCCAGGTTAAAGTCCATTTCTATCTTTATAATATTACCCCAATGCATTCTGGGTCACCACAGAATGCCTTCATTTTACACCAAATTCACCTAGTCTAAATTTGCCATGTTAAAATGTAAAAACCCCTAGTCCGTAGCCGTACACGTTATAGGTGCGCACCTCTCTCTCTCTCTATCCGTACCCGTATACGTTCTAGTTTTTATTCCACCCTCACCCTTGTCCGTGATGATTCGGGCTGTAATGTTATCTGCAATCATTCCGCTCATTTTGCACCAAATTTTTGCATGGGTTAGCCCTAAAACACTGAGAAAAAAAAAAAAAAACCCTGTGTGTTGGAAGTAAGGGGTTGGCCCTGAAAAGGGCCGTTGGTGGGGCAGGGATTGTTTTTTGGTGTTGGAGTTTCGTAATACTATAGAATATAGAGGACATGATGTAGGACCTGTGATTTGAATTGAATGTACCAAGTTAGAAGTTCTCTTTCGACAACAATTGGTTGGCCCTGAAAAGGGCCGTTGAAGTCAATTTGTTGTCCCTGTTTTCTTCAGGGGGAGTTTTCCTGTCTACTCCTTACATATCGCTGACGGAAAAATATCTGTACGGCTCCATCGTGTATCGGTGTTGTTGTCCGTCATCATGGTGCGCAGAAATGGGTAGGTCTTGCAGGAAGCGGGCTGGTGGTATTGCTCCTATTTCCACAAATTCTGGCTGCACTTGCTGTTGTTGTTGTTGTTGTTGTTGTTGTTCTGTTGGTGGTGGTGGTGGTGGTGGTGGGTGCATTTCCTCCATGGCGTTTTTGAGGTGGACCAGCCAGGCCTCGTCCCCCACTGTTCTTGCTGTCCTTATCAGGGTCCGGAGATTCTGTGCTGCCCCCGGATTGACGTTGTTGTTGTTGTCGTCCATGTACCGGCACCATCCTGTAATTTCTTGGAGCCAAAAGTCCTTTATGGCTTTCACCATGGCCGCCTTTTGTCGCCGGGCAATCTCCCGTTGTATTTGGGCCATTCTTCCCGAAGCCTTGGTTGTCGACATCTTGGCCACGCGGTTCATCTTCTTCTTCAATATAGGTATACACGTCTTTACAGTACGGTGAAAGGTTTTGGAATGCCGCTCACCACGCTCCTGCTGGCTTTATACTGACATACAGGTGATTTTCATTGGCTGTTTCAACCTCGGTGATACTGGCTTCATTGGTTCTTTTTAGGGATAGCGGATTGGCTCTTTTTATAGCCATCTCATTGGCTCTTTTTATAGACATCTCATTGGCCAATAGTGGGGGCCCCCACCCTTCCTGGGTTACGCCAGAATCCCGTCATTTTGCACGAAATTCGTCTAGTGGAAAATTTCCATGTTAAATGATTGCGTGTATTAATAACATGAGAGTCGATGTACACATCGCTGATGGGTGACTACGCCCACGTGCGACCACCCTTCCTGGGTTAACTCTCAATCCACATATTTTGCACGAAAATTCGTCTATGGCCAATTCCCAGGTTAAATGATTGCAGATAACATTACAGCCCGAATCATCACGGACTTTCACGAAGGGTGAGGGTGGAATAAAAACTATAACGTATACGGGTACGGATAGAGAGAGGTGCGAAAAAAAACCTATAACGTGTACGGCTACGGACTAGGGGTTTTTACTCACGAGTCATCACGGACTTTCACGAAGGGTGAGGGTGGAATAAAAACTATAACGGTTACGGGTACGGATAGAGAGAGGTGCGCACCTATAACGTGTACGGCTACGGACTAGGGTTTTTTACTGACGAGTCATCACGGACTTTCACGAAGGGGAAGAATCGATATATACACATTTGCCTCGTCGGTGTTTTGTCATTCACCACTATGGCAGCGCACGGAGCGGAGCTTGCCTTCTTCCAACTCACGCCTGACGTCATCCTCATCGTCTATGACCATGAACTGCAGCTCATCGAAGAACATCCCCGAGAGGTGAAGCTATGTTTAACCCTAGCAGGATGGACTCTATTGACACGGTTGTTACAGGGAAAAGAGCCCGAAGTCGATTTCATGCACGTGGGAGTCGGTGTCTACCTACGAAGTGGTAGAGATGATTCTTTTTTTCCCCGGTTAGAACAGTGTGGTGGTGCCTCTATCCTACTCCGTCCGGCATTATGGCAGGCGCTGAAAGCTATTACCACCGACGTCCACGACGTACTCCACCCCCAGGCGCACTCTGTAGCTACCCGCACTCTTACACCCGACTGCACCCTATTGTTGTATCCCCAACGCGTGGAGCTCATCGATGACGACAGTAGGTGTTGGTGTACGTCTGAACCAGCGCGTGTCTCTTTATCCCCGGAAGGCTGGACTACCTTGAAACGGGTGTTATGCGGTGACCTCGACGGTGATAGCATTCATCTGTGTGACGACGTCTACATTTTCCGTGGTCCCTATTTTGCTCGACTCCTCTGTCTCAAGCGAGGTGGTTTTACTCTGGACCCCGATCTATGGACGGCTTTGGAACAAGTAGTCCCCATGGTCGATGAAGTACTATCTCTACAGGACCCCCTCACAGAATAGTACGACTTAGTCTGTGCCCACCTGACAATATAAATACCAGGGTCAGACAGAGTGTGTGTCATTCACCGTTCGACATTGGAGCAAGCATGTCACCCGACCTACGAGCCATCCTGCCCCTTACACCCCAGGTGGGGTTACACGTCTATGAAGATAAAGTCACCCTGGTGGAAGACCGTGGAGATATTTGTTGGGCGCCCGCTGAGACCGTATCGAATACGGTGACGCTACCCCGTGACGGCTGGACCAAATTTAAACGGGTGTTGAGCGGCGAGCTCGACGGACACCTCATCCACATAGACAATGTCATCTACGTATACCGTACCACCTTCTTCCTACGCCTGGGCCGCTACCAAGACCCTACGCGAGGCTTCACCCTAGTCCCCGATCTGTGGTCAGCCTTGGAGAAAGTGGTGCCTATTGTGGACCAGCTGTTTACACCGGACGAGCGATCATCAGACCAGTTGGCGTGGGCTCGTGCTATGGAGGACGCGCTGGCTGAACCCCATGAACAACTACATGAACCCGATACAGCCGGGGAAAGAAAAGTACTATATCTATAGGGTGCACAGAGGCTAGAGTGTCAGTGTCACCTGATGAAGCGAACACACCACACCCGGACGGGGACCCAGGGGCACCCCGATGAGGGGTAGGAAGACAGGCACCCCGATGAGGGGGTCCCGAAAGGGGAAAAAGGGGTCGGCATCTACAGTGAACAAGGTGTTAACCGATTTGTATTACAACCCTACCAGTCCAGCCGCGTATAGCGCTGTGGGAGCGCTCGCTCGAGCTGCCCATTCCCAAGGCATCAGTCGAACTGAAGTTCGAGACTGGTTGAAAACCCAAGACACTTATAGTTTACATCGAGCAGCCCGACGACATTTTCGCCGTAACCGAGTCATCGTAGGAGGCATAGACGCACAATGGCAGGCTGATTTAGTGGATATGAGTCGATTTGCACCCCACAATGATGGACATCGGTACATGTTGACCTGTATCGATATTTTATCCAAGTACGCATGGGTACTACCCATTCGCACCAAAACAGGAGAGAATCTGGTACGGGCGTTCCAGCAGATTTTCAAGACGGGGCGCAAACCCCTCTATTTGCAAACGGATGAAGGCACAGAATTTCTCAACCGACCCTTTCAAGCCTTTCTTAAGAAACAGAAGGTATTTTTCTTCCATACGTACAACGAGACCAAAGCCTCTGTGGTGGAACGATTCAATCGCACCTTCAAAGGCCGAATGTACAAGTATTTTACCGCCCAAAACACCCGACGGTACATCGATGTACTACCTCAACTGGTCCAAGGGTACAATCGAGCCTATCATCGCAGTATCCAGCGAGCTCCCCTCGATGTGACAGAACGCAACGAACATCAAGTGCGTGGTACGCTGTACTCACCCAGTCCACCACCACTCACGTCACCCCGTTACAAACGCGGAGATGTGGTACGCATCAGTAAAGTGAAAGGACAATTTGAGAAAAGTTACTTGCCCAACTGGAGTGACGAGCACTTTGTCATCGTTCGCCATAAACCTCGACAGCCACACGTCTATCAACTGGAAGATCTACAAGGAGAAACACTGCAAGGCACGTTTTACGAGGCAGAATTACAACCCATAGTGAAAACACCGAAAGACTACTACACGGTGGAAAAAAATTTGAAAACGGAACGTCGACGTGGCATCCCCTATCATTTCGTCAAATGGCAAGGTTGGCCCCGTTCGTTTAATTCCTGGGTGTCAGGCCGTGACATGAAACGCCTATAAATTCTAACCCCTATCACCTCCATCCTTCAGTGTAGGGTTGTACCATGGATAGTGCACATCTACCCTTACTGTTACGGACTCGAAAAGCACAAGTCGGTACTGTAGTGTGTCTAGTAGTGCTTCTGGGTACCTTATTTGGAGGCGTGTTCTACGATTTGGCGTACGTGATATCCTGTTTCAACACCCTTCGTCCAACAATTCCACCTCAATCATCCACCACCACCACCACCACCACTACGACTCCTACGCCATCTTCTACCACCACCACTACGACTCCTACGACGCGGCCGACCCCATCCACGACGTCACCTCACCGCCACGTATCAACCCAGAGACACCCCTATACGACGCCCCGTACTACTACTACTACTACTACTACGACTCGACCTGATCACCAGCCTCCGTCTACCCTGAGACACCCCTCACCCAGTACACCGACGCTAAAAACATTTAGAGTGGACTCCGGTGAATCACGTTTACCACGGCAACGGTACCCACCGTTCCACTACGAGCCCCCGGTACGATCCGAACCCTAAATCACCCTCATAAAAACTATGGATCCTCGGTGGCAGCATCCTTTCACGTGTCTCATCGCTGGACCGACAGGGTCGGGAAAAACACACTTCGTTCAACGCCTCATCCAACACGGGTCAGCCCTCATTTCACCTCCCGTAGCTCGCATCCTGTGGTGTTATGGAGCTTGGCAACCGCGTACGAGGAACTGGCACGTCTCCCGGGACTCACCTTAGTGGAAGGCTTACCCCCTGAGGATACGCCAAAAGACACGTTGGTCGTGGTGGACGATCTCATGACGGAAACGGACAGTCGAATCACCCGTCTCTTTACCAAAGGAAGCCATCATCGTCGGTTGAGCATCATCTACATCGTGCAGAATCTCTTCAGTAAGTACAAAGAGCACAGGAACATTAGTTTGAATGCTCAGTATGTTATTTAAAAACCCCAGAGACGCTTCCCAAATTATGCACCTGGCCCAACAGATGTACCCTAAAAACACGGCCTTTGTACGAGAAGCCTTTGAAGATGCTACCCAAGGAGCTCACGGGTATCTACTCATCGACTTGAAACAAGACACCCCCTCGACCCTTCGATTGCGCACCCACATTTTTCCCGGAGAGGTGCAGACGGTGTACACACCCAAATAAAAGAAGAAGACAACCCACTCTAGCCGTCACAATCATGTCTGCACGGATACGCAAGCACGCGCCGGCCCTCCGCGTATTACGCAGCGCGCCACCGGAGGTGGGCCGGGCCCTGGTGCGCGGGGCGGATCCCGACTTGGTACGGTGTTTGTGTGAAGTGGCGCATAATGTGTTAAAAGGCAATGTTCCGCTCAGTCCTCTGCAGAAAGGGAAATTGCAACGGCACAAGGCGGGTCTCCGAACGTTGGTGAAGAAGACGGGTAGTGTCAAGAAAAAGAAACAGGTGTTACAGCGAGGTGGATTTCTCGGCGCACTCCTCGCACCCTTAGCCGCTACTGTACTGGGACCGTTACTAGGCTCCATCTTGGGACGCTAAAACATGGAACATACGAAAAAAATGATGCTGGTCGAACCTCGACTGTTACAGAGTTTGCAATCACCCTATCCCGTCCCTGCCACAGTGCAACAACTCCAGTCTCTGGATGAAGAGATGAATAGTATACTCCAACGTCGACTACCCGATCACGAGAAAATTCAACTCTACCATCATACGCTGAACCGGTACCAGACGTTTATGGATCAATATAGAGGGAGTAGTAGTAGTACACCACTCCCACAACTACCCACAACGCCCACACTCACACCACCGCCACCCTCACCTCAGCTGGAAGAGGAAGTGTTGGCCAGTGTGCCTAAAGCCTTCAAGACCAAGGCGCGTTTATTGTTGGACCGGGTGAAACAGAATTCCGATATGGGTTGGAACGATGAAGGAAAACTGCTGATTCGAAACCAAGTGGTGCCGGGGTCTCATATGACCGATTTGATCAACGATATGGTACGTTCTCGCAAACACTCTAATCCACCGGGCTGGGAAGCCTTTGCTCAGGGGTTAAAAGACACACACACCCCTCAAGAATTGGTAGGGAATCCTAACCGTTGGGCCTTTATGCAGCAATCGACCCGACACCAACCACCACCACCACCCTCCTCTTCTTGGGTCCCCATGTCACCGCCCAAAACACCACAACGACGACGGGGACCTACCAGATCTAAGTCACCGCGACGATCACAACGCCGAGGTAAGGCGCCCAAGGCCTGGGAACCCTACTAAGGGCACCCCTATAAAAACCCGGTGCAGAAGCCAGAACAACTCAGTCGTCATGTTTTACCTGACGTTGCCCAGTAATAGTTCACTCGATGTGTTTCCTGACAACACCTTGGCCAAGTATGTCACTCAATTACCACAACCGTTACATTTACCTGGTCGGTGGGAATGTGGACTGGTAGATATTCAGTACCCTTACTCGTGGTACAACGTACGAGACCAAGAAGTATGGTACGACGTCACCTACGAAGGCAAAGTAACCAAACTGACGCTCCCCGAAGGCCAATACGATACGCCCCAGAAGTTCATAGAGGGTCTGCTGTCCTTGTTGGAGTACAAGGCTCTACGGGAGGCCACGAATAGTTCAAAACCCATGAAAGTCTATCCCTTCAAGAATCACGTGATCTGGGCTGTCAACCCACACAACGACAAGGCCTGTATCCTGCTGAGCCCTAACGTGGCTGTGAAACTCAGTCCTACACTACAGCAAATGTTAGGTATGCCTTACAGCGTGTACCCGGGCCCACCACCGACAACGGTGACGTTGTGATGGATATGAAAGTAGGCATGTACGGACTCTACGTCTACTCGGACGCAGTGGACAGCCATATTGTGGGCGATGTGAACACACCTCTGTTACGGGTGGTCCCCATTAGCAAGACGTATGGCAATCAAGTCAACCAGAGTTTCAACCATATACTCTACCTGCCCGTACGACATACCGATATCAACACGATCACGGTGGATATAAGAGATGACACGGGACACCCGGTCGCATTCGAACGAGGGAAAGTGGTGCTGACACTTCATTTCCGACAAGCCCGTTCTCCTCACTTCGTATAATGTACGTGCCTTACCAGTGCCATACGCCCAGCTATGCCGACTACTACAAGAAACAAACGGGAGGAGGCTTGCCCATCTTTAGCGGTGCACGCATGCAACGAGGTCACGGATTGGGAAACACACTGGGCAGCATTGTGAAAACGTTCTTACCCTTGGTGACACGGGGTGTTAAAGCGGTGGGGAAACAAGCGGTACGCAGTGGATTGCGCGTGGCCGGTGATGTGATGGGAGGTACAGCACCCCGACAAGCCTTCAAACGACGGGCTAAAGAAGCAGGCAGCGTCTTGATCGCCAAAGCCCTTAAAAGACAACCACGGACACAGCGAAGAGTCATTCGACGTCCAACACACCGACGACGCACACCCCGGAGGAATAAGACCAAGAAGAAGAAGAAGAGTAGTAGGAGAGACATCTTCGCATAATGGCATTCATTCACTCCGAGTCGTGTCCGTCTACCAACAGTGAATTGGATTTGTGGACTATTCCACCCACCCAGACCAGTGTAGCCGAAGGACGTTGGGTAGAACATCGACCCCTGGCTAGCCTGACGGGGACGGGACCTGTGGAATTTACCATTGAAAACAAAGATACGGCCTACCTGGATTTAGCCCACACCTACTTGTACGTGAAAGCCAAAATAGTGGACGCAGCCGGGGCCGACCTAGCGGATGATGCAGTAGTAGGCCCAGTGAATCTTTGGCTGCACTCCTTGTTCCAACAGGTGGATATGAGTATGAGCGATAGACTCATCAGTACGTCGACCAATACGTACCCGTACCGAGCCTACATGGAGACGCTGTTGTCGTACGGTTCAGATGCCAAAAAATCCCACTTGCAAGCCGCGCTGTACTACAAGGATACACCCGGCTCCATGAATAGTACGCTCGCTGCCAATAATGGGTTGACCGCGCGCAAAAACTTGACAGCCGATAGCAAGTCCGTCGATATGATGGGGCGACTGCACGCCGATCTGTTCCTGCAAGACCGCTACATGATGAACGGTGTATCCATCAAGATCAAGTTGATCCGTTCCACACCTGCGTTCGCCTTGATGGCCGGTGGAGCGGCCCCCAATTACAAGATCATCCTAGAAGATGCAGCCCTGTTTGTGCGTACGGTGGATTTGCAACAGGGGGTGTTGGTGAGTCACATGGAAGCCTTATCGAAAAAACCAGCCCTGTACCCCATCCGACGCGTACAGACCAAGGTGTTCTCTGTGCCAGCCGGTACGATGATGGCCAATCGTGAAAATTTATTTCTAGGGGATCTCCCTAAACGTGTTACCATAGCGCGTGTGACCAACACCGCTTTCAATGGAGCGTGGGATGAGAACCCGTTCGCCTTTCAACATTTCAACCTGAACTTTTTGGCACTGCACGTGGCTGGCCATCAAATTCCAGCCCGACCATTACAACCGGATTTTGGTAACCAAAACTATGTGCGGAGCTACCTGAACCTGTTTACAGCCACAGGACAAAACAACCAGGACGAAGGAAATACCATCACTCGACGAGACTTTTACCGTGGGTACACGTTGTTCGCCTTCGACCTCACCCCCACCTTGGAACACGATCATCAACTGGCCTTGCTGAAGAAAGGAAACCTACGGTTGGAACTGCGTTTCGCCACCGCTCTAGCCCAGACCATTAACGTGATTTGCTACGCCGAGTTTGATAACGTCATCAGCGTGGATCAGCAAAGAAACGTGCTGTGTGACTACGCCAACTAGAGTCATGGATACAGAACAGCTGATGGCCATACTCCAGCGAGATCCTAAGGTCCCCTTTCGAGGTGTGTTTCCACGCAATGTGTTTCCCACCCACTCCACCACCCCAGCAGCCTACATCCTGAATACAGACCCGGGGTCTCGACCCGGTGAACATTGGGTAGCTGTGTACGTGGACACCCTAGGCCAAGGCGAATACTTTGATTCCTACGGACTTGCACCCCTACATCCCGATTTGGTGAAATTCATGGACGTATCTACTACAATGTGGCGTTGGAATACTCAAAGATTACAAGGACCCTTGAGTAGTGTGTGCGGACAGTACTGTGTGTTTTATCTCACTCACCGGAGTAGAGGACATTCTATGCCAACCATCGTACACATGTTTGATGATTATTGTCAAGCCGAAGACCGTGATGTCCTCGTCTATGACTGGACGGCCTCTCGTTTTAATGTGCATGCTCCATTTCTCTGGTTAACTTAAATGCACTGCGCGCAGGCCACTTGTTTTTTATCACGTTATTGTTATGACGTTGTTGTTCTGACGTTCATTGATGTTCAATAAAATTGATGAAAAAACACAAAAATGATGGTTTTGACTTTTTTTTATTTAAGTCAACAAGAAGGTAGAATATGTACAAATAGTATACAGGGTACAAATAGAATAGTAGGGTTAAGGTCCAAAAAATTCTGTCAGGAGTAGGATTCGAACCTACGCCAGCTCTTCGCCGACCAGCACTTAATACCGGCGCCTTAGACCACTCGGCCATCCTGACTTTTACAGTTTTTTTAACTCGTGTATCAACAGTTATAGTTCGACATTGTTCACAAGTCCAAGTAAGTGGTGCTCACACCATCGGCCAACACTTTCCGTTTCGGGTAAAAGAAAGTAAAGGCGTCTCGTTGCTGAATGTACGTCCGCATCTGGTGGTCCACCACCCGAAATCCTCGGTTAGTGCCACTCGCACTAGGCCCGGCGTACGCTTATCGTACTGGTAATGGTCACGTCGAGGTAGCCACTGGTCCCGTTCCGCTTCATACTGGGTACGTAACTCCGGTTTCACCAGGGACTCCCAATCCGCATTAGAGACGGCCATGTAGGCCGAGTCCGTATCCATCTCCATGAGTTGCCAGTCTGATGGATTAAAATACACACCCATGAAATCATACAGAAACTGCAGCATCCTCAGCTTAGCCACCTGGTATACCATACATCCAATCTGCAGGGGTAGGTTGTAACGGATAGTCTTCTTGGCTAAAGTGACTTCATAGGTGTCGTCATCGATGACCTCCACGGACCGAAACAGAGGAGAATTCACTTTTTGCGGGCTTGGGCAGTAGTACAAATGTTCACGTTCACGTGCTTATCCTGGTTCGTGACCGTTTTTCCATAATACCCATTGCCCGTCAACTTCCAAGATTCACCGATGATGGCCTGACTCGGGTCTTGATCACCTTGACGACGGGCCGACGTCACGATGTCGGCATTCTCCGCAAAACAGGCGTGGGGTACGTACTGTATCACTTGGTATATCTTGGTAATTTCCAAACCGTGGTTCATGTACCACTGCAGTAAGGGAGTGCCCAGCAAGATTTTCTCGGCCCACATACTACCAATCAACATCCGTCGAGGTTGAGGTAAACACTCGTGTTGCTCCGCATAGGCCCTCATGGTGTCCCCAATATCATCCCGACCCACCAGCGTGTTCTTAAAGATGGGAGGACACTGGGCGAAGAGGGGCTTGAGAGTGTCGGGAACATGCAAATCACATTCGACAAAGCCGTAGAGGTCCCCCGAACGAATGGCGTCGAACATCTGTGGCAGACTCAGGAGTCGCCGACGACTCAAGGGGTACTCGCGCTCTTTTAGGAAACGCCGTAAATGGGGCAGGGCCTGGCACATAGTGTGAAATTCACACTCCCACATTTCGATCAGATGGTATCCTCTCTCTTTCACATAATCACCGTTCTCCACCACTTCTTCCCGTAATTCTTCCGGTGTTTTTCCACGTCGTTCGTTGAAGCGTCCAGCGCTGAAATGACATCCGTGACCGTGCCAATAGCAACCGTAAAATTGGAATACGGTGGGTGTCCTACCCACCAGGGCAAACCCATCGACGGGGAGCCGACGATCTCCTATGCGCTTCTCTGTGGCGTTGGTTTGGTGTCGTATAGTAATTCCCCGTCGATAGGCTTCCCAATCCAACCACTGATCAGCCAGATGCTTGTAGGGCGTGCGTTGCGGTGTAAAATGCCGACCTTCCGCCAACCAACGTGTATAATGGCCACTGGGCATAGGTTGGGCCATAGACCACAGGTACAAGGCATTGGCATCGAATCCGATGATGTTAGCACAGGGTTTTCCACTGGGGAGAGTAGTGACGTCCTTCTCGTGGTAACGGTGAAAAATAAGACTCGGTCCGCTCACAATGTTCTGCTTTAGACAATCATGCATGTCTGCATCTTTTTGCTGTATCAGCGAGAAGTACGTAGGACACGCTTGAAAAAGATGGCGAAGCGCCAGACCCGGTAAACTCAAGCACTCCTTGAAGATGTCGACGTGCATCTCACGACGAAAGAGTTGAACCATTTTCTCGGCCGCTTCCAGGAAAGGAACCACATCTAGGTTATTATACCATATCAGGAAATCTCGCAAGGTGTGCATATGTTGATCGTTCCATGCCTGCTGTAGTTCCCGGTACGTGTCTTCGGGACATTCCACTTGCTTCAAATCATCAAAGAAGGCATCCCGGGGTGGCAACTGTGTTTCCTCCAAACAATCGAGCGTCGAGATATACGTGTAAGGGAACCGCCCTTTGGTTTGTTCACAGTCATACGCCTTCACCCACTGATCATAGCTATAATTAGGAGCTAAGTAGTTCCGTACATCCAGGAAATGGAGTGATGTGGTAGTGAGGGCCATATGATTATTGATCTTCTTGATGACGGACTTGATGGTATTCGCCTGGGCCAAGTAGGGGTAAAGAAATTCCTTCACCATGTTCAAGTCATATCGCCCCGAGTTGAAACCTAGCACCGGTAACTGGCCTAGATATTGTAGGAAGCGCACTTTCAATTTCTCCGCATACGGTTTCGGTAAAGGCACATCCTGCGACTGCAGGGGCTGCGACTCGGGCTCCGACTCGGACTCGGACTCTTCATCGTCACTAAACGCTACACCCGGTATAGGAATCCGATCGTCCAGTTGGTCCAGTACGTCCTGGAACTTGGACACCAACAATTCCGTACTAGCCGCACTGACTTCCTCTAAATACTCCATCATGCGGCTGATCAACTCATGGGAATCCCCAGTGGACACGAAACACACCGGTGCAGCGTCATAGCCAGGTACGTTGCTGGAAATACTCACACTCAGGGGAATATGACGCTGCGTCCACTGCGTTTTCGCTGAAAACATGTCCATGGGCTCCAACAGGGCCTCAAAATCGTAACACGCCCGGTAAGGAAAATAACGGTCCGCCTCCGGTATGATCAGACCCTCATCGGCCAATTCCTGGAAAATAGTAGGCGTATTATGATACACACCACCCGGATATACTCGCTTCACAACGTTCGTACAGATTTTCTCGTGACTATGTAATTTGGACGATTCTTTGAACACCCGATGGCATTGGGCACAACTGTAAGACTGAGCGTACTGGCTCATATTGTAGATCAGCGAAAAATGACTGACGCCATTGTCGTCGAACACATTCACTTTCATTGTAGAAGCATACCGTTCTGTTGAACGACGAACCAATTCAGCCATAAATGTATCCTCCTCGCATCGTAATCGGTATACAAAGATATTGAGGTTGAACAGTGTTTCCACGTCATCCAAATTCTTGAAGGGAACTCCACGGAAGTGCCGCTCATCCAAGTCTTGCTGCTGTAAATACTGTTCCCAATAGTCATTGGCCACTCTGTCACAACACCGGGAATCACACTCGTCCAGATGCACGGCCAAACACCGAAACAGACATTTCCGGTCTTTGTAGGGCCCGTTTGACCCTGCTGTTAATGCATACAGGCCTTTTCGACGAAGCAGCCAAGGGGGTAGTAGTACAGGAGCACCGATAGGATGATCTCTCATTTTTGTGACGAAAAATGTGACGTTGGTCACCATTTCCACAAGCCATTGGGTATTGGGGCGTTGCAACCGGGCCCATTCCAATGGATCCAACGTAGTCAATTGGTCGATGAGTGGCTCCAGAGAAATCGCGTCCGTCACCGTGAACGGCTGATCAAACACATAGGTATTATTGCTGGGATAATAATACCGCACCTGATCCGTCTCCTTGTGCCGTAAAATGTACCCGAATGTCATATTCAACTTGAACGCTGTCACCTGATCTGTGAAAATGTTCTCGGCATAGGTAGACAGATACGTGAGGTCCTGCAGTCGAAAGTTATACAAGTCCAATAGACGACGGTCACGGTGAAAACAATGGCGTATGGTAACCCAGTGACGTCGATAAATGTCCCTGACACGCTCGTCTTCAGGCAAGACTTCAACCGGAGGTGCTGCTGGATCCCAGGGAAAATCTTCTCCACGTCTCATGCTTTCTCTCCACGTCTCATACAAGCTGGTAGGCAGGCAGGGCAGGCAGGCAGAGGCAGGCAGGCAGGCAGGCAGGCAGGCAGGCAGGCAGGCTGGTCAGGTCAGGTAAGTCAGGCAAGTAGTGCAATGAATACACCCCACCGCTAAAAATCGCCTCCTTTTATACGTTTTTCTACAATCCGCCATTTTGAACACACTCCCACAGCCCAGGCCGCCATTTTGAACACACACGCCGCCATTTTGAACACACTCCCACAGCCGCCATTTTGTACACACACGCCGCCATTTTGAACACACTCCCACAGCCGCCATTTTGAACACACAGGCCGCCATTTTGAACACACAGGCCGCCATTTTGAACACACAGACCGCCATTTTGAACACACTCCCACAGCCGCCATTTTGAACACACTCCCACAGCCGCCATTTTGTACACACACGCCGCCATTTTGAACATACAGGCGGCCATTTTGAACACACTCCCACAGCCGCCATTTTGTACACACACGCCGCCATTTTGAACACACTCCCACAGCCGCCATTTTGTACACACACGCCGCCATTTTGAACACACACGCCGCCATTTTGAACACACTCCCACAGCCGCCATTTTGTACACAAACGCCGCCATTTTGAACACACTCCCACAGCCGCCATTTTGTACACACACGCCGCCATTTTGAACACACAGGCCGCCATTTTGAACACACTCCCACAGCCGCCATTTTGAACACACAGGCCGCCATTTTGAACACACAGGCCGCCATTTTGAACACACACGCATGCCATACTTGACCTCTCTCAAAATACTCGCTTCTGATTGGCTGTCGCTGTGACGTCACAGAGGTCATATGCAAATTTTTGAGGTCAATAAGACTTTAAATAGCTTTTACCTACTACTGACATTTAGGCGAGTTTAATCTTAAGGACAAACCAAACCATTCTTGTGGCTGTCAACTGCACGAAAATCTTCCATTAGCAGAGAACAAACCATCAATACTTACCCGGTTTTTACAGTAGGATAGTAGTGATGTTTCTTCTCCATTCAATTCCATATGTAATGTTATCAAAACAGCAATATCAGTTGATATCAGTGAAAAGTTCGCTTGGAATAATAATTTTTCTTTCCATTTTTAGTCAGAAGACAGGAAAATCACCTTCTTTCTTTAGGTTTACAAGGCTGATCACAAGGCTAACCCTATAAGCGTAGTCATTTATATAAACATTTCAAGTTGGGTATCAAATTCAAGCTAATGACATATACAACTCAAGTTTTGTTACAATTGAATACCTTTTGGTGATATTTTGGGTTTTTTTTATTGAGTCATACAATCACATTGAGAAGCTGTGTCCATGATCACCATCACATATTATGACAGTCACAACAAAGTCATACTTTGCTTCCACAAGGAAAAGTATCAGCACACAACATAGATGAAGGGAATGTCAGCTAACGGGTGCTCCAGTTACACGGAAGTGGAAAAATAGTTGAAATTTTGAGACGATGTTCATTTGTTTCATCTCACACTTCCTGGTCATAAATTTAACATAATAATTGACATCTGATAATCTCAAAGACTGAAACAGTCATCTGAACCGCGTCTCATATTGACAGGTTTATATTGTGTTCCAATTTTGGTCAAATTACGAAATATGAAGTTAAAAGGGACTTTACCTCGAAAAAAATACCACAGTGACACCCGTTGGACTATGAATGCACGCATATTTAACTTCAACTTAAAGCAAAAAAATCGCATAAGCAACTTTACGGTTTCCGTGGTTGGCTATCGGACTAGGATGAGCTAAGCCACAAATAATTAAAGTCTGGAGCATTCAGTATTAAATACCAAACCTGAATTCTTTAACGATCCCGAATCATCATATGCATTTCCAGATTGAATAAACGGAATTGGTTATTGAGGCAAACAGAATTACCATGGCGAAGAAATGCCATGTTCATATTTGGACAATGTTATCGGATCTACATTGAATTACAATTCGATCGCCTCTTCGTTGCAGGAAAGATAATTAAATTACACGGATGCATATCCCCAGACAAATCGGACTGACGAAAATTGGATGGAAATACGGAATTATGCAACCCTGTTGACCGCTCACTTATTGCTACATTATTGTCAACAAATTGCTTAGTTCGATGAACCCTTGAGAAAGCCTGGCCAGTGTTGCTGTTAATTAGACCAGCTGATGTTACGCGGATCGAATATCTATGAGTCCTTTCCGCAGTAAGGCCAAACAATGTATTTAGTTTCTGGAGAAAGTCCCTCGAATAAAGCGGTGCGGTGACGTGTTTTTTTTAAAAATTATTTATATATTTTATTCTGCTTTAGGACAGTGATATATGTTAAATCATATAAATGATCATGCCTTGATCCCGTAAAAATCCTTTTCCAACATTATTTCAACAACTAACAGCAATTTCTAACACTTAACATCCTATTACACATTCGAGGTGGTTAACTCTTACCGTGATCAAGGGGGGTAGCTTTGTTAACATTTCACGAAACATGTCGACGCGCAGGGCTCAAAATGACACACGTGGGGACCAGAAACCAAAGACTTTCTTCTTTGGCCTAATGGCTTCTTACTCTTCATTCCGGGTGGATGTTAAGCCCGTCTCTAATGTTGCATATTAGATTAAATCCGAGAGTCGCAGCGGTGAAACATCGCACTTATATCATATCTTCTTAATGCAGTTCTCGATAGGAACACATACATTCGTCTTAACAAGGAACCTTTGGGGAAATTCGACAGGAATATATCACAGTCTCATATATTGAGTTATATTTATTGTATAATTCATTCCCCGTTCTCGGAAATATACTTGTCAGTAGCGTTGGTGATGCTTATTAGTTGCTAATAAGAACATTTAGAGAATAAGTTTATTCCTTCGGGTATATTTTACTAATACAGCCTGAACATTTTTATGTACTGGTACATGCAGACCTACTTCCAGTAAAACTCATGAACAGCAATTAAAGGGAGGAGATCTAGATCCAACAGAGGAGGCTAAATGAGGCTTGTCATGTTTAAATAATCCGTTCCCATATTTCCTACTATTATTGTTTTCACAAAAGAACAGGTACGGTATCGACTTGTGTGGTTTTGTTAGCTTTTCTCTGTTTTTTTCTCTCACTGAGGCATTTTTTGTAATTAGTAAAAAATAAATACAAGTGTGAGAAATCCGACATTCAGTAACCAGCCGTCGTCAATAAAGAATTGGCGCATCCTTAACCCTATCTGGGCTGGGCGATTTGGGGTGTACCGCCGCCTGGGGGCGGGGCGGTAAGTGCCCCCTATATATTTTGGCTATCGCTAAGGCTAGTGGACTGTGTCGTCATTTCCAAAAAGAGCGTTTTTGGACGATTTTTCGGTCAGAATTTTCGAATTTTTCATTTTTGCTTTTTCTTCGCAAAAACTACATGATAAATTAGTAAAAAATAATCTGATGTGAAATAAAATAAGTTTTACTCACTTTTCCATACAGAAAAGCAAATTTTTTGAAGAAATATGACGAAAACATCACTTTTTTGGTGCCCCACATGGACGCCATTTTAAATTTACCCATGATTCTCTCCTCGGGGGGTCATGCAAATAAGTTTAAAATGACCCCAATATGATAATCGAAAAAAGTCACGGAGTTTCAGCTCTCAATTTTTTGTCGTTCCGGAGATAGAATAGAAAAACAAACGGGGTGGCTGAAAGTGCCTCCCCCACCACCCAGGCCAGGTAGGGTTAACTGGAAGACCGACACTATCATCACCAATATTATTTCTTGCATTAGAGAATTATTCGAAGCGGTCAACAGTTCTCAATGACGCCGACCAGATCCAAATAGCCAAATCCGTCTCCCTTACCAGTTTTGTCATTATGGTATATTCGGTACGTATTATACATGGTTAAATGTCCATTTGTTTCAACAATGACAATGAGTATTTCTATGTACGTTCAAACATTCAACTCATTTATCGCAGAGCTAGTTCTATCGCATCGGCACCTTCATCGCTTTTCTGCATTTAAAACGATTGTGACTCCAGATCCCAAGCTCATGTCCTCAACTGTTCAGAGACAGCATCAGATTTGTCAAGAAGGCGTCAAAACGCCTCGTCTCCAGCAAAGATTTACATGTTTTTTTTTCCGGATATAAATGTGCCATAGATATTAGTAGGCTTTTTGTGCAATCAATTTTACTACATCAGCTAAAGCTCGCGAATTCTTGAAAACTGTTGGCCGCTTCTCTCTTCCAGGAAACTAGCCTGTGTTTGTGTATATACTTTATTTTTCTTCGAATTTGGTGCTAATGCTGTTATATAAATTATGTCTTTGGATTATGGAGGTAAAAATTCTTCAATGGACGACTGAGTAATGAATGACTGACTAGACGCTTGTATATAATATATAATATGGAATGAACATACTCCTTCTCCCGGCGTCCGCTTTTTATTTCCTTGACCCATTTCTCTCAAATTTCGCCAGGATAACTATGGAATCACGCACATGTCGCATACCAATAATGAGGTCAGTAGGTCACGAACACTGCGGTCTAAAACTCAGAAAATCATCGACATGCAGTTGTTTGTTTGAGTGAATACATCAGGGAGAGACGATATGCCAGGTACTAAAATTATTAAAGGTCAGATATGTCAAAGGTCAAAGTAACAAGAAGTTAATGAAAAAAATGGCTGTGCTATGAGTCCAAACTTCAGGAATATACCTCACGTTAATGGCATCCAATAATCATATTCAGGTCGAAAGGTCAAATGTCAAGGCCACTGGGAATAAAAATAAACTAAGAAACCATTGAAAATCACATTTTTGTGAGTGGGTGCTTTAGTGGGAAGCGATATACGTGACCGGTATCACAACTGAGGTCAAAAGGTCAACGGTCAGATCACTAACGACCGGCAACTCACTTTAATACGTACGATTAATATATTTCGTTTTGATGACATAGTTCAAAGTGCCAATTATGTTCTTATTTTTATATGAATCAGTAGGATGAGCATGTAATTCTCATAGAGAAATGAAATCTGCCCGATTTTGCTAAAAATGCTGTGCTCTCAGTCAGTATATTATTTAATAGGCTCTACTGTAAAACGTGTATTTTTTTCGCCCTTTATGTAAAATGTAGAAAGTGAAAGTGATTTCTCACAGATAAGAGGAGACAAGTTATCGGTCATCTTCTTGAATGAACAGCTCAAATGATATTGCCGGTTAGATGGCGATTTTCTGTTGATACTGTTTACCACTTTGATGGTGTTGTAGTTCTGACTATTCAAGACGTTCTTGTTGTTGTGAAATTACAGAAATTCTCCCTTTCCAATCCTCTAACGGGACCAATTTTGTGATTGATTTGGTGAACTGTGCGTCACTGTGAGAACGTTGGTTTCTTGGAAATGTCGATAGTATGTGAAGGTGTTGTCATCACCAGCGGTGTTCTTTTCTATGTACACTGATTGCATATTCCCTAGTGGCAATTCAAGGACCGGGTGTGGGTTCTTGAATGTTTCATTCTGTTTCCCAACTACACTGATGCTAATGCATCTGTTCATATGCACGTCTTCAACTTGATGGGCCCACTCCGTCCTCACCGTCTGTGGCGCTGTACACTGTCTCTATATGTGATATTGTGTTATTCAGGGATCTGGTTCAACATCGTAAATCGCACAGGTCCGCGTGCTATAACGCGGTTAGCGTGCCTGTCCCCTGGGTTGGAATTCTCGATTTGTGATTTTAGAAATATGTGCACCTTGGGATTTCCCAGGCGGCATTTGATTGTTATAATAGCTACTCTATGCATAATGGACGACGGCTGAATATAGAGAATGACGGACTAGACGCTTGTATGATATACATTGTGTAATGTATCACATGAATCTGACATATTTTTATTTTGATCACATTCTGAGTTGCATACATATCATATTGACGGCAACTACGCCACAGGTACGGTATACGCTACGTTGAGAAACGTGCACATTAAATCAACAACACATGAAATGATATAAATTTTATGTTGCGTATCGTAACATATAGCCACACTTAAACATATAGTTATAGACTCATGGTTATTGGACATGTATGGGTATAGAACGTAAAATATCTCGCGCTATACACAAACAAAGAAACCCCTGATAAACTGAATCTATTACATTTGTAATTAAAGCATTGATATGTTCCTATATTTTGAATGCCAGTAATGTAGCATTTAGCCGCCGTTGCTGGTATTCGATGAGAATTTTCTTTTTCGAAATGTGGGATATCTGAACGCTTTTTCACAGATTTCTGTTCTTGGCTTGCTTGCTATAAGACGCAGAAATCTTTATAAAAGTCGGCTCTTCGCTATCAGCTGAACGGCCAAGTTTCGTTTAATATATCTTTTCATATGCTTATTCCTTGGAGAAATGCTACACCCGTAGAAATCCAAGAGATATACGATAAACATACTATCATTAGGGTCACGGGATACAGGTGACTATATATATGTCAACATTGATGGATACAAGTCTGAAAAATTGTTTTTCACCATCGTGGCATGATACACAGCCAGAAAATTGGTGTTCGTCCAACACCATTCTTTGGGCGTTGAGGCCTTATCAACACCATGAAGTGGTGTTGAGAAATAGTGATGGCCAGTGCGAACACTACAAAATATTCTTGAGGCAAGTTCATCAAATAATAGGCTCAATACCTTATTTTGGTGTTAACTGATAAGTGCTGATACTGGCTCAACACAAATAAATGGAGTTGGGGACATATGGTGTAGGTCTAAATTGAGATCAACACCATTTTTTGGTGTTGATCAGTGCCATTTTCTGGCTGTGTATCTCAATAATTGTATCAGTATATGGCGACAATATGGCATCTTGACCACGAGGTTCATCCTCTATACATTTGAACTTTTGATAACACGGTGGGGAGTAAGCGTCGTACCTTGCGGTTTGGTTTTCTGGAATAGCAGTTGCACTCCATATCCCATTTTACTATTACTCCGGCAGCCAGATGGGGCTTTTTGGTCAAACCTTGCAGTGAATTACAACACATATAAGGGAAGTGGGAAGAGGTGCCGACATACTGGCAGAGCAACATGACTTCACAGTATAGTCTTCTGGTTGACCTATTCTAAAGCACATACCAAGAATCTAACGATTCGTGATATGCGTTGTATCTCAGGTACGCTTTTATTGTACCTGTTCATGTGTCAACTTGGATGATATGACCACACGGCCCCTAGCACCGGCATAAGCGGTATTAGATACAAATCTATAGAGAGCTATGATGGAAATGCTCTGACAACTCGTATATTGGTAATTGGTGAGCTGTTTCGCTGTGACAACCCGTACACTGGCAGAGAACACACCATCAATACTGACCCGGTTTTTTTTACAGTAGGATAGTAGTGATGTTTCTTCTCCATTCAATATCATATGTCGTGTTATCAAAAAAGCAATATCAGTTGATATCAGTGAACAGTTCGCTTGGAATAATAATTTTTCTTTCCATTTTTAGTCAGAAGACAGGAAAATCACCTTCATTCTTTAGGTCTACAAGGCTGATCACAAAGCTAACCCTATAAGCGTAGTCATTTATATAAACATTTCAAGTTGGGTATCAAATTAAAGCTAATGACATACACAACGCTGTTTTTGTTACAATTGAATACCGTGTTATTTTGGTGTTATTGGGTCATACAATCACATTGAGGAGCTGTGTCCATGATCACCATCACATATCATGACAGTCACAATAAAGTCATACTTTGCTTTCACAAGGAAAAGTATCATCACACAACATAGATGAAGGGAATGTCAGCTAACGGGTGCTCCAGTTACATGGAAGTGGGAAATAGTTGAAATTTTGAGACGATGTTTATTTGTTTCATCCCACACTACCTGGTCATAAATTTAACATAATAATTGAAATCTGATAATCTCAAAGACTGAAACAGTCATCTGAACCGCGTCTCATATTGACAGGTTTATATTGTGTTCCAATTTTGGTCAGATTATGAAATATGAAGTTAAAAGGGACTTGACCTCGAAAAAAATACCACAGTGACACCCGTTGGACTATGAATGCACGCAATTTAACTTCAACTTAAAGCAAAAAAAATCGCATACGCAACTTTACGGTTCCCGTGGTGGGCTACCGGACTAGGGCGAGCTAAGCCACAAATAATTAAAGTCTGGATCATTCAGTACTCAATACCAAACCTGAATTCCTTAACAATCCCGAATCATCAAATGCATTTCCAGATTGAATAAACGGAAATGGTTATTGAGGCAAACAGAATTACCATGGCGAAGAAATGCGATGTTCATATTTGGACAATGTTATCGGATCTACATTTAATTACAATTCGATGGCCTCCTTGTTGCAGGAAAGATAATTAAATTAGACGGATGCATATCCCCAGACATATCGGACTGATGAAAATTGGATGGAAATACGGAATTATGCAATCCTGCTGACCGCTCACTTATTGCTACATTATCGTCAACAAATTGCTTAGTTCGAGAACCCTTGAGAAAGCCTGGCCAGTGTTGCTGTTAATCAGACCAGCTGATGTTACGTGGATCGAATATCTATGAGTTCTTTCCGCAGTAAGGCCAAACAATGTATTTAGTTTCTGGAGAAAGTCTCTCGAATAAAGTGGTGCGGTGACGTGTTTTTTTTTAATTATTTATATATTTTATTCTGCTTTAGGACAGTGATATATGTTAAATCATATAAATGATCATGCCTTGAACCCGTAAAAATCCTTTTCCAACATTATTTCAACAACTAACAGCAATTTCTAACACTTAACATCCTATTACACGTTCAAGGTAGTTAACTCTTACCGTGATCAAGGGGGATAACTTTGTTAACATTTCGAGAAACCTGTCGAGGCACAGGGCTCAAACTGACACACGTGGTGACCAGAAACCAAAGACTTTCTTCTTTGGCCTAATGGATTCTTACTCTTCATTCCGGGTGGATGTTAAGCCCGTCTCTAGTGTTGCATATTAGATTAAATCAGAGAGTCGCAGCGGTGAAACATCGCACTTATATCATATCTTCTTAATGCAGTTCTCGATAGGAACACATACATTCGTCTTAACACGGATCCTTTGGGGAAATTCGATAGGAATATATCACAGTCTCATATATTGAGTTATTGTATAATTCATTCCCCGTTCTCGGAAAAATACTTGTCAGTAGCGTTGGTGATGCTTATTAGTTGCTAATAAGAACATTTGCAGAATAGGTTTATTCCTTCGGGGTACATTTTATTAATACAGCCTGAACATTTTTATGTACTGGTACATGTAGACCTACTTGCAGCAAAACTCATATGAAAAGCAATCAACCCTACCTCGTCTTGGGGGGGGGAGGGGGGCACTTTCCGCCCCCTCCCCCCACCTCTGTTGTTTTTTTGCTCCTATCTCCGGAACGACAACAAATTGAAAGCTGAAACTTCTTGACTTTTTAGATTATCATATTGGGGTCATTTCGAGCCTATTTGCATGACCCCCGCGAGCAGAGGATCATGGGTAAATTCAAAATGGCGGCCATGTGGGGTACCAGACATATTGGTAAATTCTATTTTATTTCATATCAGATTATTATTTACTAATTTATCTGCAGTTTTTGCGAAGAAAAAAACAAAAATAAAAAATTCGAAAATTCTGACCAAAAAATGATCCAAAAATGCTCCTTTTGAAAATGACGTCACAGTGACGTCATCATGGCGGCAATCTTGGATTGTTTTACATTTTCTTGTAAAGTTTGACTCAATGATACATTGTGGTAAGTTTCAGCCCTCTAACCTTAGCGATAGCGAAATATATAGAGGGGGCTCTTTCGACTTGTGTGGTTTTGTTGGCTTTTCTCTGTTTTTTTCTCTCACCGAGGCACTTTTTGTAATTAGTAAAAAATAAATACAAGTGTGAGATATCCGACATTCAGTAGCCAGCCGTTGTCAATAAAGAATTGGCGCATCCCTAACTGGAAGGCCGACACTATCATCACCAACATTTTTCTTGCATCAGAGAATTGGAAGCAGTCAACAGTTTTCAATGACGCCGACCAGATCACGGTGATCTCATAGCCAAATCCGCCTCGCTTACCATATTTGTCATTATGGTATATTCGGCACGTATTATACATGGTTAAATGTCCATTTGTTTCAACAATGACAATGAGTATTTCTATGTACGTTCAAACATTCAACTCATTTGTCGAAGGTGACGCAGCAGCTCGACCTATCGCGTCGGCACCTGCATTGCTTTTCTGTATTTGAAACGATTGTGACTCCATATCCCAAGCTCATGTCCTCAACTGTCTAGAGACAGAATCAGATTTGTCAAGAAGGCGTTAAAACGCCTCGTCTCCAGCAAACATTTACATGGTTTTTTTTCGGATAAAAATGTGCCATACATATTAGTAGGCTTTTTGTGCAATCATTTTTTACTACATCAGATAAAGCTCGCGTAATCTTGGAAACTGTTGACCGCTTCTTTCTTCCAGAAAACTAGCCTGTGTTTGTGTATATACTTTATTTTTCTTCGAATTTGGTGCTAATGCTGTTATATAAATTATACTTCATTTTTCTTCGAATTTGGTGCTAATGCTGTTATATAAATTATGTCTTTGGATTATGGAGGTAAAAAATCTTCAATGGACGACTGAGTAATGAATGACGGACTAGACGCTTGTATATAATATATACTATGGAATGAACATACTCCTTCTTCTGGCTTCCCAGTTTTATTTCCTAGACCTATTTCTCTCAAATTTCAACAGGATAACTATGGAATCACGCATGTTGGATACCAATAATGAGGTCAGTAGGTCAAGAACACTGCGGTCTAAAAATCATCGACATTCAGTTGTTTGTTTGAGTGAATACATCAGGGAGAGACGATATGCCAGGTACTAAAATTATTAAAGATCAGATATGTCAAAGGTTAAAGTAACAAAGAAGTTATTGAAAAAAATGACTGTGCTATAAGTCCAAACTTCAGGAATATACCTCACGTTAGTGGCAAGCAAGAATCAGATTTAGGTCGAAAGGTCAAATGTCAAGGTCACTGGGAATAAAAATAAACCAAGAAACCATTGAAAATCAAATTTTGGGAGTGAGTGCATTAGTGAGAAGCGATATACGTGGCCGGTATCACAACTGAGGTCAAAAGGTCAACAGTCATGGTGCCTAACCACCAGCAACTCACTTTAATACGTAGGGCCTACTACTAATATATTTCGTTTTGATGACATAGTTCAAAGTGCCAATTATGTTGTTATTTTAATATGAATCAGTAGGGTGAACCAGTAATTTTCATAGAGAAATGAAATCTGGCCGATTTTGCTAAAAATGCTGTACTCTCAGTCAGTTTTTAATAGGTTCCAGTGTAAAACGTCTATTTTGATTCGCTCTTTATGTAAAATATAGCAAGTGAAAGTGATTTCCCACAGATAAGAGGAGACAAGTCATCTTATTGAATGAACAGCTCAAATGTTATTACCGCTTAGATGACGAAAATCTTACACATGTTTATTCTAAGGGTTAGCCGTACTGCAATGAATTCAACTTTGTGTGGAACATTTTCTGTTGATATTGTTTACCACTTTGATGGAGTTCAGGCTAGTCAAGACGTTCTTGCTGTTGCTCCCCTTCCAATCCTCTAACGGGACCGCTTTTGTGATTGATTTGGTGAACTGTGCGTCATTGTGAGAACGTTGGTTTCTTGGAAGTGTCGATAGTATGCGGAGGTGTTGTCATCACCAGCTACGAGGGTGTTCTTTTCTATGTATACTGATTGCATATTCCCTAGTGGCAATTCAAGGACCGGGTGTGGGTTCTTGAATGTTTCATTCTGTTTCCCAACTACACTGCTAATGCATCTCTTCATATGCACGTCTTCAACGTGATGGGCCCACTCCGCCCTCACCGTCTGTGCCACTGTACACTGTCTCTATATGTGATATTGTGTTATTCGGGGATCTGGTTCAACATCGTAAATCGCACAGGTCGCGTTCTATAACGCGGTTAGCGTGCCTGTCCCCTGGGTTGGAATTCTCGATTTGTGATTTTAGAAATATGGGCACCTTGGGATTTCCCAGGCCGTATTTGATTGTTATAATAGCTACTCTATGCATAATGGACGACGGCTGAATATAGAGAATGACGGACTAGACGCTTGTATGATATACATTGTGTAATGTATCACATGAATCTGACATATTTTTATTTTGATCACATTCTGAGTTGCATACATATCATATTGACGGCAACTACGCCACAGGTACGGTATACGCTACGTTGAGAAACGTGCACATTAAATCAACAACACATGAAATGATATAAATTTTATGTTGCGTATCGTAACATATAGCCACACTTAAACATATAGTTATAGACTCATGGTTATTGGACATGTATGGGTATAGAACGTAAAATATCTCGCGCTATACACAAACAAAGAAACCCCTGATAAACTGAATCTATTACATTTGTAATTAAAGCATTGATATGTTCCTATATTTTGAATGCCAGTAATGTAGCATTCAGCCGCCGTTGCTGGTATTCGATGAGAATTTTCTCTTTCGAAATGTGGGATATCTGAACGCTTTTTCACAAATTTCTGTTATTGGCGGGCTTGCTATAAGACGCAGAAATCCTTATAAAGTCGGATCTGAACGGCTAAGTTTCGTTTAATATATCTTTTCATATGCGTATTCTTTGGAGAAATGTTACACCCGTACAAATCCACGAGATAGACGATAAACATACTATCATTAGGGTCACGGGATACAGGTGACTATATATATGTCAACATTGATGGATACAAGAAGTCTGAAAAATTGTTTTTCACCATCGTGGCATGATACACAGTCAGAAAATTGGTGTTCGTCCAACACCATTTTTTGGGCGTTGAGGCCTTATCAACACCATGAAGTGGTGTTGAGAAATAGTGATGGCCAATGCGAACACTACAAAATATTCTTGAGGCAAGTTCATCAAATAATAGGCTCAATACCTTATTTTGGTGTTAAAGGAGTACTTACCTTATTTTATATAAGTTCCCATTACAACGGTTAGACTCTTAAAGAAATATACCCAACTATTTTACTTTCGTTGAGGGCGATAACCTATTATTTTCATTACAATTTGTGAAGTCGTGTTTCCGCTTTGAGGTCGACGTGGGCGCCGCCATATTGCCTGTGGGATGACGTGACTGATGACGTCAACATTCAGGACAACGTCACGGCTAACGCTTGATCCAGGGACGTTCCAACTACGGCATTTCAATTACTTTGGGTTCGAGTTTTAATTCGAGGAAAAAACTGGCGCGGCAAATCCCACGGGGGGAATTCCTAAAAGGAAATTTGTTTAGGTTATCTTCGCCAACTGAAAAAAATTTGTTCCCCAAGTTTGCAACTGAGACTTGCCCGATTCAATTTGGACAAAATTTGAAACTAAGCGGTAAACTAAAACAGCAATTGTCCAGTGGTTTCAGTTGAACAACGATGCTTCTAAGTTCATAAACATTTTCATGATTACACTTGAACTACTAAAGTCAACTAGAACGTCAGTGAATTTACTGCATTCCCTTTCCTTCGAATTATCGGCATGACTAACACGATCAACCTTAAATCTCCATGACGTTGTGACGTTTTTAGATGAGTATAAACTGACTTCCGCTCATCTAAAAACGTCACGCAATGGTGCAATGGCGGCGCCCAGTGCACGCCGTTGCGAGCAACAAATAGTCAATATTCCCTTTATTTCGCATTCTGTCAACATAAGTTTGATATTATAAGATTCGGAATACGATAGCTAATAAATATAGACACACTCAAAAATAAGGTAAGTACTCCTTTAACTGATAAGTGCTGATACTGGCTCAACACAAATAAATGGAGTTGAGGACATATGGTGTAGGTCTAAATTGAGATCAACACCATTTTTTGGTGTTGATCAGTGCCATTTTCTGGCTGTGTATCTCAATAATTGTATCAGTATATGGCGACAATATGGCATCTTGACCACGAGGTTCATCCTCTATACATTTGAACTTTTGATAACACGGTGGGGAGTAAGCGTCGTACCTTGCGGTTTGGTTTTCTGGAATAGCACATGCACTCCATATCCCATTTTACTATTACTCCGGCAGCCAGATGGGGCTTTTTGGTCAAACCTTGCAGTGAATTACAACGCATATAAGGGAAGTGGGAAGAGGTGCCGACATACTGGCAGAGCAACATGACTTCACAGTATAGTCTTCTGGTTGACCTATTCTAAAGCACATACCAAGAATCTAACGATTCGTGATATGCGTTGTATCTCAGGTACGCTTTTATTGTACCTGTTCATGTGTCAACTTGGATGATATGACCACACGGCCCCTAGCACCGGCATCAGCGGTATTAGATACAAATCTATAGAGAGCTATGATGGAAATGCTCTGACAACTCGTATATTGGTAATTGGTGAGCTGTTTCGCTGTGACAACTCGTACACTGGCAGAGAACACACCATCAATACTTACCCGGTTTTTTTACAGTAGGATAGTAGTGATGTTTCTTCTCCATTCAATATCATATGTCGTGTTATCAAAAAAGCAATATCAGTTGATATCAGTGAACAGTTCGCTTGGAATAATAATTTTTCTTTCCATTTTTAGTCAGAAGACAGGAAAATCACCTTCATTCTTTAGGTCTACAAGGCTGATCACAAAGCTAACCCTATAAGCGTAGTCATTTATATAAACATTTCAAGTTGGGTATCAAATTAAAGCTAATGACATACACAACGCTGTTTTTGTTACAATTGAATACCGTGTTATTTTGGTGTTATTGGGTCATACAATCACATTGAGGAGCTGTGTCCATGATCACCATCACATATCATGACAGTCACAATAAAGTCATACTTTGCTTTCACAAGGAAAAGTATCATCACACAACATAGATGAAGGGAATGTCAGCTAACGGGTGCTCCAGTTACATGGAAGTGGGAAATAGTTGAAATTTTGAGACGATGTTTATTTGTTTCATCCTACACTACCTGGTCATAAATTTAACATAATAATTGAAATCTGATAATCTCAAAGACTGAAACAGTCATCTGAACCGCGTCTCATATTGACAGGTTTATATTGTGTTCCAATTTTGGTCAGATTATGAAATATGAAGTTAAAAGGGACTTTACCTCGAAAAAAATACCACAGTGACACCCGTTGGACTATGAATGCACGCAATTTAACTACAACTTAAAGCAAAAAAAAATCGCATACGCAACTTTACGGTTCCCGTGGTTGGCTACCGGACTAGGGCGAGCTAAGCCACAAATAAAAAGTTACGACCCGTAACTGAGTTTGTTCATGCATTCAGGAATGTTAGTTTGCCCAGGCAGTCCGCTAACTGCCTTTGTCTATAGCTTTCCCGCGAAGACCTACTGTTTATTCATAAGAGCGAGAAAGAGCCAATCACGGGTGCACAGGAAACCCACGTGACCCGGGACCACACAAAGATAATCTATACTTCTATTCACTCTTTAGCCGGTCTTTGGTGATACAACAGCGTCTTTAGAATTTGTCACAGCTTCGAGTTTGTTCTGCTTGAAAAGTCTATTGAATTTTATTCTTTACGCCGGTAACCCCTATTGGGTGAGTTCTTTCACAAAACACAAGAAGATTGTCAAGTATTTACCGGTAAGTGATTTCGAAACGTACAATGAAAACCCTCATTCTCGGTCATTCAATTATTCGAAACTTGGAATCGTTTCTTTTATCGGACGTAAACCCTTCTTTATCTGCTAATCTTCGCCTTTCCGAGTCGACAAATGTACGTTTCCACGGTGTGGGAGGGCGGACGATCGCAAAAATTTGGGACTACGATCTTCAGGTCGTGTCATCATACCAGCCCGACATCGTCATTCTACAAGTAGGATCGAACGATCTGGACTTGGAAGGAGCAGATGAGATTTCGGTAACGGTAATGAAATTTCTTCTTCTATTAGACCTTCTCCATAATCGCCTACGGGTAAGACTCATTGTTGTGAGTATGATTTTACCTAGATTACGGCCAAAAACGTCCGATTTCAACCGCAGAGCAGAGCTAGTGAACACCAGTCTATTCAATCGGTTAAAAGAACACCCATTTGCTTTCTTTTGGTGGTCGCCTCATTTTGCCAAAACTAACATGTCAGCTAAATATTTCTCCAGGGACGGGGTCCATTTAAACGACAGGGGTAATTATTATTTATATAAATCCATTCGGGGCTCAGTTTTAAAGGCCCCCAGACGCCTGCAGTAGTTTTACGCTCAATCTTAATAACCAGCGATCATACGATAGAGAAGCATATAGGATTTGATTTATTAAGATTGTTTTACACTAGTTCTAGTACGCAACGATTGTACACAAATTTAGTACTAGGCCTTTATGATTCGGTTAATTTTCTTTCCATCACTGTCGAGTAACGTAACTCTTTATCCAAAGTGCCAACATTCAATTATCCCATCCCCCTACTAGACGGTTGACACGCTAACACGTGGCAGATTTCTTTGTTCGCCCTTTATTTCTGCACTCAACTCGCGCCATATCAGCTAGGCGGCGACATGGGCCATAAATGGGGCAAAGTTACGTAACACGCTAACCCAGATTTTCCAGCACACGTGTTTGACTTTGCCACGTGTCACGCGATGATCTCGTCCAGTCCGCGAGGTCATGAAGGTCGCCAAAATGGCCGATGTAAACAAACAGTAACTGTAATAGGACCGGCTATCATAGCTTGCATAAAGTTCGGGATGTTAGAATTTTAGTCATTTATTTATTTTATTTCTTTATTTTGTTAACGTTAGGACACATTTCAGCTCCGGGTTAACCCCTATCTATTCCAGTCTACCATACACCTTTTAACTTTGAGAGGAACACCCCCCCCCCCCACAACTCTCATTTACAAATCTCTCATTTACAACTAATCTGTTTGTGGTATATGCGCAGTGCGGAAATCGCCAGTCGCTTGGTTATCCACCACCATAGTCAGTTAATCTCAGCCTGTGTGGTAATCGCCAGTAACTGTAATATGACCGGTTATCATAGCTTGCATAAATTTCGGGATGTTAGAATTTTAGTCATTTATTTAGTTTATTTCTTTATTTTGTTGCCGTTAGGACACACTTCAGCTCCGGGTTAACCCCTATCTATTCCAGTCTACCATACACCTTTTAACTTTGAGAGGAACCCCCCCCCAGCCCCACACAAAAAAAAAATTAAAAAAAAAAATTATTTTCTCTCATTTACAACTAATCTGTTTGTGGTATATGCGCAGTGCGGAAATCGCCAGTCGCTTGGTTATCCACCACCATAGTCAGTTAATCTCAGCCTGTGTGGTAATCGCCCGTGCTGTTTTATATACCTAATTTATAAATTGGAATGAATTGGCTTTCTTGACTGGGGTGATTATGTCCTGTCACAATATAACCTTTAATATGTAAATGTAATATTTTATCTTAGTTTTAACATTTTCTGTATGTATTCATGTATAGAAATAAAGAATTGAATTGTTATATGCGCAGTGCGGAAATCGCCAGTCGCTTGTTTGTGTATATGCGCAGTGCGGAAATCGCCAGTCGCTTGTTTTTGTATATGCGCAGTGCGGAAATCGCCAGTCGCTTGTTTTTGTATATGCGCAGTGCGGAAATCGCCAGTCGCTTGTTTTTGTATATGCGCAGTGCGGAAATCGCCAGTCGCTTGTTTTTGTATATGCGCAGTGCGGAAATCGCCAGTCGCTTGTTTTTGTATATGCGCAGTGCGGAAATCGCCAGTCGCTGATTTATTCCCTCCAATTTACACTCAATCTCACTCTGTGCGATAAAAACGGCTTAATTTTTTGTTTATGGCCTTAAGTATTTTACAGGTATGCCACCCAAGAGACGTGCTTCCGCCCGCGTGCAGGATGTCGTAGCGGCAGTTACTGGCAAACGCAGTAAACGGGGAAGACCATCTTCCCTTTCAGCTCCTTCTCTTGTAGCGCCTAACATCTCGGCAGAAATGAGGGAGGAGATAATTCAATTATCCACAGCGGCAGCCGTCGCTGCGGCCACTCAAGCGGCCACAGAAGCCGTTCAAGCAGCCTTTCAGTCTCGATCCGATGCTATTCACCAGCCAACAGCACTCGCAACAGTCAGCCATCCAACTGACGAGGTGAATGATTTAGTAGAACGGTCCGTCATCACGATGACAGGTGAGTCTTCACATATTGTACA
Source organism: Hanleya hanleyi (assembly GCA_036873755.1). Lineage (NCBI taxonomy): Eukaryota > Metazoa > Mollusca > Polyplacophora > Lepidopleurida > Hanleyidae > Hanleya > Hanleya hanleyi. The sequence continues at coordinate 78,007 of JAVTVY010042732.1, read as the reverse complement.
ACCCCAGGTGGCCGCCAATATTCAACAGGTCCCACTTGCGACACATGTCTCAGGTAAGATTCAGGCAAAAATCAGGGCAGATGAATTTATAGAGCTCCATACTCTCGACCCCGATTGGAAGAATCAAGCTGCATACACGTTAACCCTTAGTGAGCCCAATAGTGCCTCAGATACCAGTGCAGCTTCCCCTGCATTGGCTTGGGCTCCAGCAGACCGAAAACATAAACTTACTTTCGAAAAATGGGCACATTTATTTTCTATCCTCACGGCAATTTACACCTCCCACAAACCTGACCAAGCACCCCACATGATGAAATATATAGAAACGGTCCGCCATATCCACCAGAAAAGGGGGGACTGGTTCACATACGACCGTCGTTTTCGACAACTGAAGTCGACGCAAAACTGTTCTTGGGATTCACTCCAGGGGGAAGTTTATTTAGAGAGTAGATTGGACAGCTTAGCGGAATCACTTAGTGAATTTTGCATGCAATGTCATTGTACCTGGTAGAGCATTCTTACGCAGGCTGGCAGATCTGACCATGGGTGTCAACAAACCTTACTATCACATCCGCTTGACCCGCCAGGTGAAAGACGATCTGCTTATGTGGGAATCCTTCCTGCAAACATATAATGGTAAGTCCTACTTCCTCAACCTAGAATGGTCATCATCTGATTCACTCCCCTTGTACACTGATGCCGCAGCAGGGCTAGGATATGGGGCAGTATTAGGCACACATTGGTTCTATGGGTCATGGGATGACCAGTGGCGATACCAGGATATCACATTGCTAGAACTATACCCAATTGTCCTATCTGTGGAGGTGTGGGGGTCCAAGTTCACCAACGAGAAAGCGGAGTTTTTCACGGACAATATGGCACTAGTAAGTATTATCAACAAGCAACCCCAGGTAATGGCATTGGTAAGACGACTGGTTCTATCTGGTTTGAATTTTAATATTCAGTTCTCGGCCACTCATGTACCTGGAAAATTTAATGTCTTAGCGGATGCTCTCTCACGTATACAGGTAGACGAAGTCAGACGTCTGGCCCCCGAGGCTCAACGGAACCCCAATCTCATCCCGCCACTTCCTGCGTTCCCCTGTTGGAAGGGCTAGAACATCTCCTACACCACACACTTGCGCTATCAATAATGCATGAAACTTCCTTAATTGGTCCTCGGCACCCAAAGCCTTTTGCGGGTTGCATCTGCTTTGTGTTTCAAGTTTATAAATATACCGACGTCTTAACTACTCTAATACGTCAACGCGGGGAATACCAATGAGCTTCTTGCGGGCTGCAGAAGCCGGATATCGACGACTTTGTAACAGACTATCTCACAATTTCACTGTATCCTTATTTTATTGTGTACGTTGCTTTCTAATGCCTTTGTATTACTATTCATTTACATGACGTTACGGGTTGCAGGCTGCACCCAGTTGTCCTCCAGGATGGTTCTCACCAGTTCAGTTTAGTGCAATATCGCTGGAGATTACGGGCTGTATCTCCAAGTCAGACGTCAATATTCAGGTAATCTGTCATATCAAACATAGTTGAACCATCCTGGAGGAACATGTGTTTGTGCCCCATCTTTTCCCAGCAAAACCCTCATAAATTTGGGGGGCTGGGTTTTTAATGCGGGGCACATCCCAAGGTGGTAGCGGTATGGAAGGAGGTTGGTTCATTCAGGATCCCGTCCCCCCCCCCCTCCAGACACTCCCGTCTTCTTTTCCATTGGTCGGCTAGGCGCGTACGGATTGGGATTGGGGCTGCCACTCGCGAGCGCCGCGAGCGGTGGTGGCGGTTCAGCCCCACTTCCTTCATTTGGTCTTTTTTGGTCAGCCACATACTTTCCGTGTTACCAGCTATACTTTAATAAATACATTTTAGTTCACAACTTTCGATCTATTTCTGGTAACACGTACAGCTAAATTCTACTAAATTCAGGATTTTCAATTCATCCATTAAATAGCCACTAAACTTTTGCTAAATTCTGGAATTTTAATTCATCCATTAAACAATCACTAAAAGTGGACTTTTTCTAAATTCACGATTTTCAATTCATTCATTAAATAGTCACGAAACGTGGCCTTAGTCGACCATACCCCAGTGTGTTTGTTGTTTCTTTATTCATTCGTCTCCAAGCTGAATGCAGGTACAAATAAAAAGTTACGACCCGTAACTGAGTTTGTTCATGCATTCAGGAATGTTAGTTTGCCCAGGCAGTCCGCTAACTGCCTTTGTCTATAGCTTTCCCGCGAAGACCTACTGTTTATTCATAAGAGCGAGAAAGAGCCAATCACGGGTGCACAGGAAACCCACGTGACCCGGGACCACACAAAGATAATCTATACTTCTATTCACTCTTTAGCCGGTCTTTGGTGATACAACAGCGTCTTTAGAATTTGTCACAGCTTCGACCTCCTTCCTCCCCGCCACCTCCTTTATTATAGGCATGGGCGGTTCAGCCCCACTTCCTTCATTTGGTCTTTTTTGGTCAGCCACATACTTTCCGTGTTACCAGCTATACTTTAATAAATACATTTTAGTTCACAACTTTCGATCTATTTCTGGTAACACGTACAGCTAAATTCTACTAAATTCAGGATTTTCAATTCATCCATTAAATAGCCACTAAATGTGGACTTTTGCTAAATTCTGGAATTTTAATTCATCCATTAAACAATCACTAAAAGTGGACTTTTTCTAAATTCACGATTTTCAATTCATTCATTAAATAGTCACGAAACGTGGCCTTAGTCGACCATACCCCAGTGTGTTTGTTGTTTCTTTATTCATTCGTCTCCAAGCTGAATGCAGGTACAAATAATTAAAGTCTGGATCATTCAGTACTCAATACCAAACCTGAATTCCTTAACAATCCCGAATCATCAAATGCATTTCCAGATTGAATAAACGGAAATGGTTATTGAGGCAAACAGAATTACCATGGCGAAGAAATGCGATGTTCATATTTGGACAATGTTATCGGATCTACATTTAATTACAATTCGATGGCCTCCTTGTTGCAGGAAAGATAATTAAATTAGACGGATGCATATCCCCAGACATATCGGACTGATGAAAATTGGATGGAAATACGGAATTATGCAATCCTGCTGACCGCTCACTTATTGCTACATTATCGTCAACAAATTGCTTAGTTCGAGAACCCTTGAGAAAGCCTGGCCAGTGTTGCTGTTAATCAGACCAGCTGATGTTACGTGGATCGAATATCTATGAGTTCTTTCCGCAGTAAGGCCAAACAATGTATTTAGTTTCTGGAGAAAGTCTCTCGAATAAAATGGTGCGGTGACGTGTTTTTTTTTAATTATTTATATATTTTATTCTGCTTTAGGACAGTAATATATGTTAAATCATATAAATGATCATGCCTTGAACCCGTAAAAATCCTTTTCCAACATTATTTCAACAACTAACAGCAATTTCTAACACTTAACATCCTATTACACGTTCAAGGTAGTTAACTCCTACCGTGATCAAGGGGGATAACTTTGTTAACATTTCACGAAACCTGTCGAGGCACAGGGCTCAAACTGACACACGTGGTGACCAGAAACCAAAGACTTTCTTCTTTGGCCTAATGGATTCTTACTCTTCATTCCGGGTGGATGTTAAGCCCGTCTCTAGTGTTGCATATTAGATTAAATCAGAGAGTCGCAGCGGTGAAACATCGCACTTATATCATATCTTCTTAATGCAGTTCGCGATAGGAACACATACATTCGTCTTAACACGGATCCTTTGGGGAAATTCGATAGGAATATATCACAGTCTCATATATTGAGTTATTGTATAATTCATTCCCCGTTCTCGGAAATATACTGGTCAGTAGCGTTGGTGATGCTTATTAGTTGCTAATAAGAACGTTTGCAGAATAGGTTTATTCCTTCGGGGTACATTTTACTAATACAGCCTGAACATTTTTATGTACTGGTACATGTAGACCTACTTGCAGCAAAACTCATATGAAAAGCAATCAACCCTACCTCGTCTTGGGGGGGGGAGGGGGGCACTTTCCGCCCCCTCCCCCCACCTCTGTTGTTTTTTTGCTCCTATCTCCGGAACGACAACAAATTGAAAGCTGAAACTTCTTGACTTTTTAGATTATCATATTGGGGTCATTTCGAGCCTATTTGCATGACCCCCGCGAGCAGAGGATCATGGGTAAATTCAAAATGGCGGCCATGTGGGGTACCAGACATATTGGTAAATTCTATTTTATTTCATATCAGATTATTATTTACTAATTTATCTGCAGTTTTTGCGAAGAAAAAAACAAAAATAAAAAATTCGAAAATTCTGACCAAAAAATGGTCCAAAAATGCTCTTTTTGAAAATGACGTCACAGTGACGTCATCATGGCGGCAATCTTGGATTGTTTTACATTTTCTTGTAAAGTTTGACTCAATGATACATTGTGGTAAGTTTCAGCCCCCTAACCTTAGCGATAGCGAAATATATAGAGGGGGCTCTTTCGACTTGTGTGGTTTTGTTGGCTTTTCTCTGTTTTTTTCTCTCACCGAGGCAGTTTTTGTAATTAGTAAAAAATAAATACAAGTGTGAGATATCCGACATTCAGTAGCCAGCCGTTGTCAATAAAGAATTGGCGCATCCTTAACTGGAAGGCCGACACTATCATCACCAACATTTTTCTTGCATCAGAGAATTCGAAGCAGTCAACAGTTTTCAATGACGCCGACCAGATCACGGTGATCTCATAGCCAAATCCGCCTCGCTTACCATATTTGTCATTATGGTATATTCGGCACGTATTATACATCGTTAAATGTCCATTTGTTTCAACAATGACAATGAGTATTTCTATGTACGTTCAAACATTCAACTCATTTGTCGAAGGTGACGCAGCAGCTCGACCTATCGCATCGGCACCTGCATTGCTTTTCTGTATTTGAAACGATTGTGACTCCATATCCCAAGCTCATGTCCTCAACTGTCTAGAGACAGAATCAGATTTGTCAAGAAGGCGTTAAAACGCCTCGTCTCCAGCAAACATTTACATGTTTTTTTTTCGGATAAAAATGTGCCATACATATTAGTAGGCTTTTTGTGCAATCATTTTTTACTACATCAGATAAAGCTCGCGTAATCTTGGAAACTGTTGACCGCTTCTTTCTTCCAGAAAACTAGCCTGTGTTTGTGTATATACTTTATTTTTCTTCGAATTTGGTGCTAATGCTGTTATATAAATTATACTTCATTTTTCTTCGAATTTGGTGCTAATGCTGTTATATAAATTATGTCTGGATTATGGAGGTAAAAAATCTTCAATGGACGACTGAGTAATGAATGACGGACTAGACGCTTGTATATAATATATACTATGGAATGAACATACTCCTTCTTCTGGCTTCCCAGTTTTATTTCCTAGACCTATTTCTCTCAAATTTCAACAGGATAACTATGGAATCACGGATGTTGGATACCAATAATGAGGTCAGTAGGTCAAGAACACTGCGGTCTAAAAATCATCGACATTCAGTTGTTTGTTTGAGTGAATACATCAGGGAGAGACGATATGCCAGGTACTAAAATTATTAAAGATCAGATATGTCAAAGGTTAAAGTAACAAAGAAGTTATTGAAAAAAATGACTGTGCTAGAAGTCCAAACTTCAGGAATATACCTCACGTTAGTGGCAAGCAAGAATCAGATTTAGGTCGAAAGGTCAAATGTCAAGGTCACTGGGAATAAAAATAAACCAAGAAACCATTGAAAATCAAATTTTGTGAGTGAGTGCATTAGTGAGAAGCGATATACGTGGCCGGTATCACAACTGAGGTCAAAAGGTCAACAGTCATGGTGGCTAACCACCAGCAACTCACTTTAATACGTAGGGCCTACTACTAATATATTTCGTTTTGATGACATAGTTCAAAGTGCCAATTATGTTGTTATTTTAATATGAATCAGTAGGATGAACCAGTAATTTTCATAGAGAAATGAAATCTGACCGATTTTGCTAAAAATGCTGTACTCTGTCAGTTTTTAATAGGTTCCAGTGTAAAACGTCTATTTTGATTCGCTCTTTATGTAAAATATAGCAAGTGAAAGTGATTTCCCACAGATAAGAGGAGACAAGTCATCTTATTGAATGAACAGCTCAAATGTTATTACCGCTTAGATGACGAAAATCTTACACATGTTTATTCTAAGGGTAGCCGCACTGCAATGAATTCAACTTTGTGTGGAACATTTTCTGTTGATATTGTTTACCACTTTGATGGTGTTGTAGTTCAGGCTAGTCAAGACGTTCTTGCTGTTGCTCCCCTTCCAATCCTCTAACGGGACCGCTTTTGTGATTGATTTGGTGAACTGTGCGTCATTGTGAGAACGTTGGTTTCTTGGAAGTGTCGATAGTATGCGGAGGTGTTGTCATCACCAGCTACGAGGGTGTTCTTTTCTATGTATACTGATTGCATATTCCCTAGTGGCAATTCAAGGACCGGGTGTGGGTTCTTCAATGTTTCATTCTGTTTCCCAACTACACTGCTAATGCATCTGTTCATATGCACGTCTTCAACGTGATGGGCCCACTCCGTCCTCACCGTCTGTGCCACTGTACACTGTCTCTATATGTGATATTGTGTTATTCGGGGATCTGGTTCAACATCGTAAATCGCACAGGTCCGCGTTCTATAACGCGGTTAGCGTGCCTGTCCCCTGGGTTGGAATTCTCGATTTGTGATTTTAGAAATATGGGCACCTTGGGATTTCCCAGGCGGCATTTGATTGTTATAATAGCTACTCTATGCATAATGGACGACGGCTGAATATAGAGAATGACGGACTAGACGCTTGTATGATATACATTGTGTAATGTATCACATGAATCTGACATATTTTTATTTTGATCACATTCTGAGTTGCATACATATCATATTGACGGCAACTACGCCACAGGTACGGTATACGCTACGTTGAGAAACGTGCACATTAAATCAACAACACATGAAATGATATAAATTTTATGTTGCGTATCGTAACATATAGCCACACTTAAACATATAGTTATAGACTCATGGTTATTGGACATGTATGGGTATAGAACGTAAAATATTTCGCGCTATACACAAAGAAAGAAACCCCTGATAAACTGAATCTATTACATTTGTAATTAACGTATTGCCATGTTCCTATATTTTGAATGCCAGTAATGTAGCATTTAGCCGCCGTTGCTGGTATTCGATGAGAATTTTCTTTTTCGAAATGTGGGATATCTGAACGCTTTTTCACAGATTTCTGTTCTTGGCTTGCTAGCTATAAGACGCAGAAATCCTTATAAAAGTCGGCTCTTTGCTAGCAGCTGAACGGCCAAGTTTCGTTTAATATATCTTTTCATATCCTTATTCCTTGGAGAAATGTTACACCCGTAGAAATCCACGAGATAGACGATAAACATACTATCATTAGGGTCACGGGATACAGGTGACTATATATATGTCAACACTGATGGATACAAGAAGTCTGAAAAATTGTTTTCCACCATCGTGGCATGGTACAAAGCCAGAAAATTGATGTTCGCCCAACACCATTCTTTGGGCGTTGAGGCCTTATCAACACCATGAAGTCCGGCAGCCAGCTGGGGCTTTTGGTCAAACCTTGCGGTGAATGTCTCACAATGAACAAATAGAAAATGAAGGGTGCCTCCCTGGTATCCTTGACCATTTTGATAAAACACTTTGTTACTTTGGCAACCATGTACGCATGTGAATAATTTCGTCAATACAGTTTCGTTAAAAAACTTGCCACACTATATCTCTGAGTCAAACTTTACCTGTAAATGTAAGAATGTTCGAGATGGTCCCTCACTATATACAAAAATAATATTGGAAAATATATACAGAAATATTATTGAAAAAAACCAAGTGCTTTTGAGGCCATTCAACTTATGGTATATGTCAAGAAGTTAACAGGGAGTCCTGTGTTAACTTGATAAATATATTTTTGACGCAATTAAACTGAGAGAAGCATTTTTTGTTATGTAGCCCACTTTCACCCCTTTTTCCAAAGAGTACAAGTTAAACGAATATCTTATAGTCTAGGGTCATACATATTTAGAAAATCTGTATCAGCTGATTATTACTTCCATATGGTTGTATAAGTTTTCTTGGTCGCTTCGGCAAACTAATCTCAGATTTATATAATGTACCATGACAAGGGGCAGGATATGCCCGAGTCTAATAAACGAATATAGTACTATCCAGGAAAATGCATTTCTTTGCTGAATTTTGGAAGGAGTTTTCGATTTTTTGTTTTTATTTATGCAATTTTCTCTGCATAAACTGTGCAATAAATTGGAAAAAATGGCCAGGATACCATTTTTCTCACGACCACATGGTCGCCATCTTGAATTTACACATGAATATATTCAAAATGACCACAACGTGATAAGATATAAGATCTAGAACATGTAAGCTCTCAATGATTCGTAGTTCCAGAGCATCATGAAGGAGATTGTTAAAGGGGTAGATTCGGGAATCTCAACTTCATATGATATTATTTTGATTCTCTTTATGGACCATGCATTTAGACCCCTCAAGAAGTTCGACTAACTAGTAATATTAAACATATTAAACAATAAAATTCCGTTCCAAAGAGGAAAATGAATTGATTTGAATCTGCAAGTCAAATAATCTTACAATAATATAGCTGCATATGTTTTAACCCTACCTGGCCTGGAGGGGGCGAGGGGATGCAAAATTGTCCCTCCTATCCAACTTTCTACGCTATCTCCGGAACGAAAAAAGCTGGAGAGCTGAAACTCCGTGACTTTATAGTTTATCATATTGGCGTCATTTTGAGCCTATTTGCAGGACCCACAAGCAGAGGATCACGGGTAAATTCAAGATGGCGACCACGTTTACCAGAAAAGTGATTTTTTTTTTGGTCATATTTCTTCAAAATTTCTGCTTTTGCGCGATGAAAAGTGGACAAAAACTATTTTATTTCACATCACATTAATATTTGCTAATTTATCATGCAGTTTTTGCGGAGAAATTGCATAAATAAAAAATTCGGAAAATCTCACCGAAAAATAGACCAAAAAATGCCGTTTTGAAAATGACGTCACTGTTACGTCATCGAAGCGGCCATCTTGGATTTTTTTCACATTTTCTGGTAGAGCTTGACCTTATCCCTTTATCTGTCAAGGTACTTGGATTCACACAGATCGTAATACGATACTAGAGAGAAATGGACCACAATTTTCCTAATATAGAAAAATAAGACCTTTAAAAATGCCAGAGAGTATTTTATTTCATACCACTTTTTTAATTCGTAATTTGTTCCCAGTTAATGTGTAGAAAAGTGCATAAATGAAAACCAGTCAAAACCTTCGACCAAAAAGAAAGGCATTTTCCCACGATGATGTCACCAGAGCGACCATCTGAAATATTTTTACATTGTCGTGTAGCGCTTCACTCAGATATATAGTGTGGTAAGTTTTATCTCCCTGTGTTCAAGGATAATCAAAATTTTCAGATATTGATAAAATATTACCATTCCAGTTACATTGTACTGTAGTTGACATGGAATAAACATGTGTTTTATAAATCACTAAAAACCTATTGTGATACCTCCAGTGCAAGGCTCACCCATCTGGCAGCTGGGCTATACGAGCCATTGCTTACATCTGGTGGCTACACAACTTCCATCAAACGTGGTGACAGAGTTATTACATCAGTTGCTCTTCGATATATGTATCTCTTTCCGCTGAGGCCAGAGCTTTAGGTCATGTGGGCATTCCAGTCAGCGGTCCACGTGAATATCAACAATCCTGTGCACGAGATAGAGAATAAATATAACAGGAATCTCTATTGAGCCTCGTCATGCCCGAGGTTCATGCCTTTGGTTACAATATAGTGAGAATATCGGCCTGTGTGCTCATGCGGATTCCTGACAGTACAACCGTTTTTCTTACCATCATGGCATATTATCTCCTAAAGTCTGTCCATTTTAGTTAGTCGTCTAATTTGGAGGTTGTCAAAAATCAGTAGTTAACTCTGCATAAATTTTCTTTTTTTGCAGCGTGTAGAACAAACTGAACTCTACAAAATGCCTACCATTATTCCGTGATATCGATAATATATCAGCTTGAAATAACTTCTCCCCATATAAAACTCCAGTACGAAAAAACTCCAGTATAAAAAAAAACTTCTGATTTTTGACAAGCTCCAAAGTAGGCGACTAATTAAGATAGACAGACTATAGAGTGGTCTGTGCGACCACCTTCCCACCGCTTTATTAGTCTTGAGAGAAACCACAGGAAAGCAATATTCCAGAAGGTCCCGCATGTGGTGTACACATATCACGACTAGTAGCATTTGTTAGATCATGTGAAAACAATGTGATTATTTCAATCAACAGCCCAGAACATTATTCAGAAACTTGTCAAAGAAGTGTACGCCAGCAGACGCCTCCACTCTAAGTTCCTCAAATTTTGTGATCAAAATCGCACACAAAGACGACAAGAAGAGGCACGCTTAACACAGCGTTTGAACGCCATGTGTTTTACATGTCATGCCCTCATCAGCTAGAAACTGTCGACACCAAAAATAACGGGGATGAGATTTCGAGGTTCTGATTTGTTCGTAATCGAGCTAAAATTCACAGGAAATGTAATTGAATGAAGCGTACTGTTTTAATAGGAATTATGTCTCAGAAATGGTGACCAATTGGCTGTTCTTCATCTTGGACTGGTTTGTGATTTCCAATGATCATGGTTATAGAACTGGAGATAAAATCTACCCAAGGCCACCTAATAGACCCGAGGCAATATTGCATGGGGATCATTATTTCTGTCAAACATCTCGTCAGTCCAGAATTACGCTGATACCTGGCGGTGAAGTTGCATGAAGAGAAGCATCCACGTATTCTACAGACGCGTGTCCACTCTCGGGGTCGTTTTATGGTTCTACTGAATCCATTAATCCTGCCCTCAAAACAAGAGTTTTGGATAGTGTGGGTGGTGGTATTAGGGTGTGTCGAAATATGGGGTCTCTATACATAACTCCATGCTTTATATAAAAATACACCAAGGTCTGAAACGCACTTTGGGTGAAACGAGAAATAAACGGTTTACCTCCAAACAAAATGCACCAGCTTATTCTACAAGTTGTGAAATGTCGATTCTGGACCACCATATAAACGCATAAATTTCGACTTTTCATTTAACAATTTTATGTAACTCTGTGTGCATGCAAACCTTGGTATTACGATGTGTTTTGACAAACCTATTTCCGAAATACTATTCCATGACCCCTCAGGTCGGTTATTGTAAACACAATTATTTGTGAGAATTAATTATGTAAGTTCAGATATATACAGATAACGTAGAAACCGCTTATATAGGTATAATGATTTAACCTTGGTTTTGACGGCTGAATTATGTAATGAGACAGATTTGTGATCTGTCTGTCATAATTGTACCGAAGTGTAAGGACATCTATGTCGGGTTAAATTGACATTGTAAACGTCTAGTATTGTATATAACGGAATGAACGGCACATTATAGTCAGACTAGTAACATCAGGTCTCCCTGATGGCAGTACCATCAGGTCTTACAGAGGCTCATGCTTCCGATAATAGTTATTGCTATCTCCAGTTCCGAAAAATGACTGTTTACAGAATAGTCTGCCTACCAAATGATGCCGGTGATTCCTAACTTAGGTGGAATGAATTTACAATAAATCGGCTTAATATTCAACAAACGTTTTCGTTGTATCCTCTCTCATTTAAAGAGTTTGTCAAGACTTCGAGAAATCTCAGAAGCCGGACCTTGGAATCTATTATTGTTCAGGTTTTATGAAGACGATCCCTGTGTCTTGAGACGACTTCGCGTTACAACATCTTAAAGATCACACGCGCACAAGCCCTGTCGTCTTAAAGACCTCAAATTTCATAATGGCTTCGTTGCCAGGATAAAGAATGCAGATAGGATTCAAATTTCATAATGGCGAGCGTTGCTTTCGGATAAAGACAATTGTCTTTTGGATACAACTACAAGATCATGAAACAACAGATTCAGACGATCGACCGAGGACACTGAGAGTACTAATTTTTGGACAAATGGCGGAGCCAGAAAAACTGCAGGAGCTCCAGACCATTGCTCAAGGCATCACGAAACTTTTGGACAATCTTCAAACTGATATTCAGGCCAAGGACAATTGTGAATAACAAAGAGAACAGGTAAAGGACCTTCCTTCCTTTTTGCACCTGCTGAGGTATAGCAGACGGTAATTAAGTCACCCAGACGGGGACGGTGACTGATGAAAAAATTTGGTGCCCTTGTTTGTTGGCCAGTGTGAAATGTGTGACCCTGTTCAATGCCTTTTTGAACTGCCTTGTAATTCTGACTGGACGGAATTCCAAATTGCTGTCCACAACTGCGTGAGTGATGTCCATCTCAGTGATAAAATTTCGACCCAAACACCGTTCATCCTATAACAGCGACATGTTTCTCCTCTTCCTTGGTGACGTGACAGCGTGTGCCAGAAACCTCTGGAACGAGTCCATTCCGTGGAACAATATCTACAGGTACAGTTTGATTCGTTTCATTTAACAGAGCCTTGTAAATGGCCGTAGTGATGAAAAAATGACTGTGTTGTGATATATTCTCTGCCTGGACTTCCCTGAACTTTCTGTCTGACGTTGTGAAGTTCCCACTGATTGACGATAGTGCGTGTGATGAACAGTGTGTACTTTACAGAACTGGATCATGCATAACGAACTCTAAGACATTGTGTTCTTGTAACTTTCTTCGAACATTCTGGACTGAATCCTCAGACAGGTTGGTAAGCATGTATTGAACGCGAGGTTTAACCCTTAACTTTCTCTCTCTCCCTTGAACGATCATGTTATATGTGCCATTATCATGCCTTATATGAATTGTTGACATCTCTCGTATATTGTGCATGTTTTGTTGATTGTTGATAATACTGCATGCCCCAGTGAAGTTGATGAATCAATGGTGAAGCTGGTAGATTGCATGAATTCCTTTGTGACTGATAAATTTAGTGATTTGCAGATTGATAAATCTAGCCTTTGACCTTTGGACGATAATATTGTGACGTGGTTCCACAATGATTTTTTTTATTAGGACGTTTACCGTGATTAGTTGCCATAATAGTGTAAGCTGGTAAGCTAAAACACTTAACGCAATATTGGCTAAATGGAACTAAAATTATCGCGTACATGATTGACAGGTCCTAAGATACACTGAGTACATGTACGTACTAGCGGTTTGAAGCATATAAATGCTTAGTAGATGCAATGAAAGCATGTTCGTGTTGGTTGACGAATCTTCATAATCCCCGATTCGGCTATGAGAGCCTGGATATCGTGAATATTTGTGGTTATTTGTTTATTTTGGATCCTCAGATATAAGTCTAAGATGTTGGATGACAAATTGGTTTCAATTAACACGTAAATATTGTGTCCAAGTCAACCATAAATTTCTAGCTTTCATAATGATTAACATGTAAGGTCCAAATGTTAACCTTTGCGCATGGGGTACCGTATATTAAATCAGCACAGTCGATGCTGGAGAAATCCGATACTTGGTGACAGTTATGGAAGACTGTTTGAGACATAACCACAGCATAATTGTCTGTGGTAAATATTTTTGTTGCAACAATATTGAGATGCGATGTAGTGGTATGAATTGAATAATGCGCGTTGTTATTTTGTGCAGAATACTTTTGTCATTACTGATCGAGTTTCCCCGTGTGAATCCTTTCTCTGACATCATAGTTTTTCTTGCAATGAAATGGTATGTTAATTCTGTTTTGGAATAAGTATGTTCTTATTGGTGTAGGCTGGAACGTAGTCTGATACTCTATAATCTGAAGAATTCGCATTTCTTGCAGATATGATTCAAATGCCTAACATTGCCATTCGCAACCACTTGAATGTTACCAGAATTATTGCCCATTTGAATGCCACTTCTTGACAGGCATTGAATATGACAATTGATGTGTCGGCACGTGATATTTTGACGTGTATTTCTTTCACCATGGTTTTGCTTGTACCCTTATCGCGCTTTTGTATATCTTTTGCATATGTTGTAATCTGTATAGCTATTGTTCTCAAATTTTGTTTCACTCGGTGACATTGTAATGCACTAGACAGTGCTCTGGAGACTGTTCTACGCGCCTATGTTTTTCCATCTTTGTATACTCCTTTGTAATGTTTTTTTTTTCTTTTTTTTTCTGTCACTCTTGCCGGTGGGTGTGCGTTTTCTGGCCAGAAACGTACTATCACTTGAGGTCAAGTTTTGGTGTATTAGTGGTTGCTGAACTGATCATTCACGCAGGTTCTAGCACCATTTCTTGTCTTCTTATTACTGTATTTTTCTTTTGCTTATTTCTTGTTTCACTGTTCTGACATTATCTTGCATGTAGGTTGGCGTTTTGACATTTTGATACAGATAAATGTTATTTGTTTTCATTTTCATGAACATGTAATGTGTTGATAAACTATTTTGGATTTGAAGCTGAATTTTCCAGCAATTGTTTTGATATTTGCGCCATGTTTTGAGCACATTGTTTTGACATGTCCACATTTGTCAGTGACTGGCGCGTGTCCCACATACCAAGGGTACGTTCATTGAGAAATGATAGTAAATATGGCCTTATGACCTTACGCAATGAATATGGACTACGGTAATTGAAAAAATTGTTTCCGGTATTCGACCGATATTTCAGATGACGACTTTGGCTATTCGTAAAGGACTATTCTTTCATGTTTGCTATTATTCGTCCTGCCTTATGCATTTTGTGTTTATACTTTGAGATGAATAAACGATCTTCGTTCGTATTTTTCATCTTCCATTGTTGGATGATATGTGAAATGTCGATTCTGGACCACCATATAAACGCATAAATTTCGACTTTTCATTTAACAATTTTATGTAACTCCGTGTGCATGCAAACCTTGGTATTACGATGTGTTTTGACAAACCTATTTCCGAAATACTATTCCATGACACTTCAGGTCGGTTATTGTAAACACAATTATTTGTGAGAATTAATTATGTAAGTTCAGATTTATACAGATAACGTAGAAACCGCTTATATAAGTATAATGATTTAACCTTGGTTTTGACGGCTGAATTATGTAATGAGACAGATTTGTGATCTGTCTGTCATAATTGTACCGAAGTGTAAGGACATCTATGTCGGGTTAAATTGACATTGTAAACGTCTAGTATTGTATATAACGGAATGAACGGCACATTATAGTCAGACTAGTAACACCAGGTCTCCCTGATGGCAGTACCATCAGGTCTTACAGAGGCCCATGCTTCCGATAATAGTTATTGCTATCTCCAGTTCCGAAAAATGACTGTTTACAGAATAGTCTGCCTACCAAATGATGCCTGTCATTCCTAAGTTAGGTGGAATGAATTTACAATAAATCGGCTTAATATTCAACAGACGTTTTCGTTGTATCCTCTCTCATTTAAAGAGTTTGTCAAGACTTCGAGAAATCTCAGAAGCCGGACCTTGGAATCTATTATTGTTCAGGTTTTATGAAGACGATCCCTGTGTCTTGAGACGACTTCGCGTTACAACATCTTAAAGATCATACGCGCACAAACCCTGTCGTCTTAAAGACCTCAAATTTCATAAAGTGTCACTCTATATATTCCCGTCGTCAAATGAGTAAATTTGTGCAATTTTATACCTTTGTCGGGCGATTCAAAATCCAACGTAACTGTCCGTTCATTTAGGCACACAGAGATGATGGCCCGCTTCTTGCTCAATTATGATTGGTGAGTCGCGACACGCCTCCGGCAAGAGAGACCACGCACTGATCAGTTGACCAATCAGAATTGAGAAAGATGCAGGCCATCATCTCTGTGTGCCGGAATGAACGGACAGTTACGTTGGATTTTGAATAAGCTGATGTATTTGCTGATGATGAATAAGCTGATGTATTTTGTTTGGAGGTAAACCTTTTATTTCTCGTTTCACCCAGTGCGCTTCAGACCTTGGTGTATTTTTTAGCCCACCATCACCAGATGGTGAGCTGTTCAAATCACTTTTCGTCCGTGGTCCGTCGTCCGTCCGTCGTCAGCCAGCCCGTCGTCAGTCCGCCCGTAAACAATTTTTGTTATCACGATTTCTCAAGAACTACTGCATGGATCTTTCTCAAATTTGGTACACAGGTTCCCCTTGGGGTCTAGTTGTGCAAGATACCTTTTCTGGTCCGATACGAAAATCCAATATGGCCACAAGGCGGACATCTTGGATTTCCGCATGAAACTTTGTTATCGCGATTTCTCAGGAATATGGTACACAGGTTCCCCTTGGGGTCTAGTTATGCAAGATACCTTTTCTGGTCCGATTCAAAAATCCAATATGGCCACCAGGCAGCCATCTTGGATTTCCCCATGAAACTTTGTTATCGTCATTTCTCAGGAAGTACTGCATGAATCTTTCTCAAATTTGGTACACAGGTTGCCCTTGGGGTCTAGTTGTGCAAGATATCTTTTTCGGTCCGGCTCGAAAATCCAATATGGCCACCAGGCGGCCATCTTAGATTTTCCCATGAAAATTTGTTATCGTCATTTCTCAGGAAGTACTGCATGGATCTTTCTCAAATGTGGTACACATGTTCCCCTTCTGGTCTAGTTGTGCAAGATACCTTTTCTGGTCCGATTCGAACATCCAATATGGCCACAAGGCGGCCATCTTGGATTTTCTCATGAATCTTTATCGCGATTTCTCAGGAACTACTGCATGGATCTTTCTCAAATTTGGTACACAGGTTCCCCTTGGGGTCTAGTTGCGCAAGATGCCTTTTTCGGTCCGATTCGAAAATTCAATATGGCCATCTTAGATTTCCCGACGAACTTTATCGTGATTTCTCAGGAAGCACTGCATGGATCTTTCTCAAATTTGGTACACAGGTTCCCCTTGTCGTCTAGTTGCGCAAGATGCCTTTTCTGGTCCGATTCGAAAATCCAATATGGCCACCATGCAGCCATCTTGGATTTCCCCATGAAACTTTATCGTGATTTCTCAGGAAGTACTGCATGGATCTTTCTCAAATTTGGTACACAGGGTCCCCTTGTTGTCTAGTTATGTAAGATACCTTTTCTAGTTCGATTCCAAAATCCAATATGGCCACCAGGTGGTCATCTTGGATATCCCCATAAAACATTGCTATTGCGATTTCTCGGGAACTACTGCATGGATTTTTCTCAAATTTGGTGCACAGGTTCCCCTTTGTGTCTAGTTGTGCAAGATACCTTTTCTGGTCCGATTCTGGTTGAATTTTTCCTTGAAACATTGTTATCGTGAATTCTCAGGAACTAGTTCATGGATTTTTCTGAAATTTGGTACACAGGTCCCACATGGGGCCTGGTTGTGCAAGATACCTTTTTTGGTCCGATTCGAGAATCCAAGTTATGCTTCAAATTAATACGGTATTCCTGAGTTGTGACATTGCATCACAAGAGTCGCGGATCAAACGGTGGGGCATATTCTATATATTGACTATAGAGAATATCCATGCCTTCACCTTCTATATCAAGGAGTTCAAATGATTCCGAATTAAAATGTATTTCTTCAGATTTTAAATCAGTTTACTTTAGTCCATGCCGTTGCAAGTGAATTGCCCCACCGTTTCGTCTGCCGACGGGTCGGCTACACGAAGGGACGTCACTCTTTTTTTCTCTAATCCAATTCTTCTAAACAAAAAACTATCATTTGCCATAATTTTGACAAACTTTCTATGTACAGATGTACATGTGCACTTCAGCTAAACGAAAAACTCTTATCATAGGAATTTTAACATTGAAGCATCCATGGAATCCCCAGGTGTAGTACCCCCAGGTGGAATACCCCCCTCCCCCCATATTTTTCTTATAGTTTTTTATTATTTTTTTTCTCTGAATTATTCTAGATTTTTTTTAATTTGCTAAACCTAAAACCTTATCATTTTCAGGACCGGACACCGACACCGACGACGACATCCTATCCCCCCACCACCCCGCTCACAATATCTCCCCTTTACTTCCTATGGCAAGATAAAAAGGCATGTTTGTCGACTTTTCGCGAGTTCTCGAATTTTTTAATTTATGTAATTTCTTCGCAAAAACCGCATAATAAATTAGTGAATAATAATCGGATGTGAAATAGAAACTTTTCCAGCGGAAAGGCAGAATGACGACGTACTCTACATGACCGCTATTTTTAATTTTCCCATGATCCTCTGATCGGATGGTTATGCAAATAGGCTTAAAATGACCTCAATATGGTAAATTCCCGAGTGTCAGCTCTCAAGTTTTTGTCGTTTCTAGGTTAGAAAGTTTGGCAGGTGGGAGAGAGGGCATAAGGAGATTAACCAGCTGTCAAGTTCTGAACTGCATTATCCCTGCGACACCAAAGGTCAAATTCCCATTCCGTTGTAATCTAATATAAAGTCACAGAAACTGTGTCTGAAAGAAGGTAACTGCTGTACTGGGAAATTGTGTCTCCGACATGATGAGCCACCCTAGGCCATGTAGACTGGCTTGTGATTCTCGATGACCGAACTGGGAATAACGCCGAGTTACAGACACGAGGTAAAGATTTCTCAGGGACCATTATTTTCGTTCGACAGTTCATCAGACTTGAATTACGATGATACGTGACGCACCAAATATAAATCTGCAGATTCTTGTCCTACTCTTGGGGATCGTCATGTGGTATCAAAAAAATCATTAAAGCAACGCTGGCAAAATGGTTCGTAAAGCTAGAGTGCATTAAATTAGTAGCTAACGCCGACTGCCAAGTCAAGGAATATTGACAGCCTTGATCACACCCTTCATGTGGCGTGTTCAATCGCCACTATGCCCCATGTTCTTTCATAGGCGACCGTGCTGTATTCAATACAAGAGCCACCAGAGACATGCGAGATATATCGTAACTTCTCAGGGATCTCCGGTGGCAGATAGGAAATGGACTACTACGAGATTGTCTGACTTCTGAATACATCACGCGATTAGGCCGGAAAGCAAACAATGACGTGACTCGTTTATATAACCTAAACAGGCACGGCGGAAGCTATTGGTGATTGGAGGGGCCACTATCAAAGCACATATAGGCGAGGGTCCAGGGGCCGCCCAGGCCCCGGAAGCTCCAGGGGTCTTAGATGATCGAAGACGGGTTCTAGCGTATTTCAGAGTAATAAAACAAGAAATCTTCGCATGTGTAAACTATTTGTTTTGCCTATTTTGTTGTTTCTCACAACTTTTTTTTTAATATTCCCCTTCAAGAAACTGAGGATGTTCGGAAGTAGAAATCATTTAAATATTGACCCTACTACCTGGCCTGGGGGGGGGGGCACTCCCCCCCCCCATGTTGGTTTTTTGCTCGTATCTCCGGAACGACAAACAATTGAGAGCTGAAACTCCGTGACTTTTTAGATTATCATATTGGGGTCATTTGAGCCTATTTGCATGACCACCCAAGCAGAGGATCATGGGTAAATTCAAAATGGCGGTCATGTGGGGGTACTAGAAAAGTGATGTTTTCGCCATATTTCTTCAAAAATTATGCAAAAATTCAGCATGTTGATTCAACGCGATTCTATGCATTTCACTGAACCATATGTCTTAGCATCACCAAAAAACACCCCCTGATTTGTTCTCCCTCCCTCCCTTCTCCCATTAATCCTACCAGGCCTGGGGGAGGGGGCAAAATGCCCCCTACCAACCTTTCTGTGATATCTCCGGAACGCCAAAAAATGGAGAGCTGAAACTTCGTGACGTTATAGATTATCATATTGGGGTCATTTTGAGTCTATTTGCATAACCTCACGAGCAGAGGATCATGGGTAAATTCAAAATGGCGGCCATGTGGGGTACCAGAAAAAGTGATGTTTTCATCATATTTCTTCAAAATTTTTGCTTTTCTGTACGGAAAAGTGAGTAAAACTTATTAAACCAAAAACAAAAACGTAAAAAACCAAAAATAAAAAATTCGAAGATTCTGATCGAAAAATCGTCCAAAAATGTTCTTTTTGAAAATGACGTCACACAGTGACGTCATCATGGCGGCCATCTTGGATTTTTTTACATTTTCTTGTAGAGCTTGACCCAAAGATATAGTGTGGTAAATTTCAGCCCTCTAGCCTTAGCGATAGTGAAAATATATAGGGGGCACTTTCCGCCCCCCTCCCCCCCTCCCAGGCTGCGGTACACCCCAAATCGGCCAGGCCAGATAGGGTTAAATATATATCATTTCAATCGAACGGTTCATTAAGCTCATTTTATGTTTTCTACTTGTTGGGGAGCCGAGCACAGGTCAACTTATGAGTGTGAGCCATCCTCCATAATGTAGTTCTGTATACTCCTATCTCCGTACCAGGCCCTGTTATTACTGGAACTGTCCGTTTAAAATCACAACACAATGAACGGAGGGCGTTTTGGGGCAATACGCTACCTTCGTGGAATCTCGGTATAATTAGATGAAGGCCCAGTTTATGTAGAGGAGAAGCTGAGGATAAACAAACACGAGGGCGTATCTTAAATAAAAAAAAAATTGGATAGCCTAAAAACATCTGACTTCAAAGAAACCATTGCCTGGCGCTGCATTCGTTCAAATATGGGCATGTTCGGAGAGGTCATAAGCTCACGAATATTTTCAATAGAAGTGACTGATATTCACAAAAACACAAAGTGAACTTTTGTCAGTGAGTATTCATTCAGAATCGGACAACATCACAAGCATCACTCCGTAGGCTTACAACGTTAGCACTGTTGAAGCTCCGCACAACCACCACGGCCAGTAAATCCAAATCTGGCTATAACTTTTCGTCACCATCCGATTTTGTAAAATCAAAATTGTGCTATTTGGGTAGACATGAACAAAATCAAGGGCGAATGCATATTTTATTTGAGATGAGAATATTGTGTGCAAAGAAAAACTTCGTGTTTCCAAAGGTCGAGAAGAACCAGCTCGTCAGTCCTGTATGGGTGAGTGTCGACAGCGAGACAAGATAGATAGATACTTTATTCAGCCAATGATGGCGCCCTCTCGGGCAGAGCAATCACAGATTTTGGAGTTATCTCCCTTATTAGCCCTTATTGGGCTGTTCAAATCGCATTTTGTCCGTGATCCGTCAACCGTCGTCAGTCAGTCGGTCGTCCGTCCGTGAACAATTCTTGTTATCGCGATTTCTCAGGAACTACTGCGTGGATCTTTATGAAAGTTGGTACACAGGTTCACCTTGGGGTCTAGTTGTGCAAGATATCTTTTCTGGTCCGATTCGAAAATCCAATATGGCCACCAGGCAGCCATCTTGGATTTCCCCCATGAAACTTTGTTATCGTGATTTCTCAGAAACTACAGCATGGATCTTTCTCAAATTTGGTACACATGTTCCCCTTGGGGTCTAGTTGAGCCAGGTACCTTTTCTGGTCCGATTCGAAAATCCAATATGGCCACCAGGCAGCCATCTTGGATTTCCCCATGAAACCTTGTTTTCGCGATTTCTCAGGAACTACTGTATGGATCTTTCTCAAATTTGGTACACAGGTTCCCCTTCGGGTCTAGTTGTGCAAGATACCTTCTATGGTCCGATTCGAAAATCCAATATGGCCACCAAGCAGCCATCTTGGATTTCCCCCATGAAACATTGTTATCGTCATTTCTCAGAAAGTACTGCATGGATCTTTCTCAAATTTGGTACACAGGTTCCCCTTCGGGTCTAGTTGTGCAAGATACCTTCTCTGGTCCGAATCGAAAATCCAATATGGCCACAAGGCGGCCATCTTGGATTTCCCCATGAAACTTTGTTATCGTCATTTCTCAGGAAGTACTGCATGGATCTTTCTCAAATTTGGTACACAGGTTCCCCTTAGGGTCTGATTGTGCAAGATACCTTTTTCGGTCCGAACGGAAAACCCAATATGGCCACCAGGCGGCCATCTTGGATTTCCCCATGAAACTTTGTTATTGCGATTTCTCAGGAACTACTGCATGGATCTTTGTCAAATTTGGTACACAAGTTCCCCTTTGCGTCTAGTTGTGCAAGATACCTTTTCTGGTGCGATTCGAAAATCCAATATGGCCAACAGGCGGCCATATTGGATTTTCCCATGGAACTTTGTTATCGTGATTTCTCAGGAAGTACTGCAGTGATCTTTCTCAAATTTGGTACATAGGTTCTCCTTGGGGTCTAGTTGTGCAAAATGCCTTTTTCGGTCCGATTCGAAAATCCAATATAGCCACCAGGCGCCCATCTTGGATTTCCCAATGAAACATTGTTATCGTGATTTCTCAAGAAATACTGCATGGATCTTCCTCAAATTTTGTACACAGATTCCTTTTGTCGTCTAGTTGTGCAAGATACCTTTTCTGGTCCGATTCGAAAATCCAATATGGCCAACAGGCGGCCATATTGGATTTTCCCATGCAACTTTGTTATCGTGATTTCTCAGGAAGTACTGCAGGGATCTTTCTCAAATTTGGTACATAGGTTCCCCTTGGGGTCCAATTGTGCAAAATACCTTTGTCGGTCCGATTCGAAAATCCAATATGGCCACCAGGCGCCCATCTTGGATTTCCCAATGAAACTTTGTTATCGTGATTTCTTAAGAACTACTGCATGGATCTTCCTCAAATTTGGTACACAGATTCCCCTTGTTGCCCAGTTGTGCAAGATACCTTTTTTGGTCCGATTCGAAAATCCAATATGGCCACCAGGTGGCCATCTTGAATTTCCCCTTGAAACATAGTTATCGTGAATTCTGAGGAAATATTTCATGGATCTTTCTGAAATTTGGTACACAGGTCCCACATGGGGCCTAGTTGTGCAAGATACCTTTTTGATCCGATTCGAAAATCCAAGTTACGCTTCAAATTAATACGGTATTCCCGAGTTGTGACGTTGCATCACAAGAGTCGGCGGATCAAACGGTGGGGCATATTCTATATATTGACTATAGAGAATATCCATACCTTCACCTTCCATATCAAGGAGTTCAATAATTCGGAATTAAAACGTATTTCTTCAAATTTTAAATCAGTTTTCTTTAGTCCATGTCGTTGCAAGTGAACTGCCCCACCCTTTCGTCTGTCGGCGGGTCTTGTGACACAACGTCACAACTCGACAACTGTAGGCTACTGCATGTTTCGATCCAAGGGAGATAATCAGGATTCAGACACTTTCGAAGTTTCAACATTACTGCGCGGACCGGATCCCTTCAGTATTAAGTATGGCCATCTTACTATTTTCGAGCATGGTATCTTAAAAGAGATATCTCAAACTAGCCCAGTAAACAGAACAGAATCAGCATTCGTTCCTAATTATAAAATCTTAAGTACGTTTCATAGCTCATGCCAAAGTGTCAAAGAGATTTGTCTTCGCTTCCAGTGCCCAATGATGACACGTGCAAAAAAATAAATAAAATAAAAATACTACAAAACGAAGACGAAGGATCCTCCGTACATATACATTCACTTTCAGACTAACTTTGCTAATTTCTCTTGTACTATAACAACCGACATAAGAACAGCTTCTAGAAATCTTGAAACTCCTGAAACTTAGAAGGATTATATCTTGGTGTTTTCCAGTGTCCCTTTTTGATCTTTTTCGCTCAGATTCGAAATTCTGTAAAAAAATTTTACAAATCAATCGTTCGTTCTTAGTAACAATGGACTTAGCTTACAATTATCGGACAATGGTGGGCGCCAAGATCCTTCAGGATCTCTCGTTCATTGATCAATTGATTTACAATTTACAAGTTTTGAAATAATGAACTTCAGCAGAACAAACACAAAGAATGGAACGACAAAATACTAGTTTCTGTGTGGGGCACTATCTCGGTGTTGTTTGGATATTACTATTACTATAGACAAGCTCGACTCGACACTGAGATCTGCTGTATGCCATCGATACTAAAGTGCATGATACCCGATTGAAAGAAATTCGCCTGCAGATGTACCAAGTGCGATTCGTTGACAGCAAAGTAGTCCGCGAGTGACGTCAGAGCCCCCCAGAGTAAAAATAATCAATGTTTCAGTGTACCGTCATTCGAAAAGCCCTACAAAATCTGAATTATTTTAATGTTTTCAAACATCCACAACAAATTAAGTAGTACAACTTAAGTATATAATAAAAAATGAGACATGAGAAGATTGGCATTTTCACTCGAAATTTGGCATTTTCACTCGTGGCTTCGCCATTCGTGAAAATACCATTTTTCTCACCCCGCTCGATGAAATATTCATGGTATTCGTCAAGAAACAGTTGATATCCTCCATGTATGATTGTCGATATATTCAACACATATCTGAGATCTGTAGTCTATAATTTGCCGATGATGCCACGTCCGCGTTAGTGTATTAGTTTTGTGCCATGCGTATTATGCTATTCCGGTGCGTGGAGAATTATAGAAAATTAATGCTAGGACCGCCAGATTCATGAATCGGGCCTCTCCGGTTGCTGGATGTTAGTAATTTTCTGTTTCTCCTGAGATTTGTTCGCGGATTTCCATGAGCGGGTTGGTAGTATTAGATACTGTGATGTGAAGACCATGCGAGCAAAATTTCTAACCTTGAAATATCACATGGATTTTTTCTTGGATTTTACATACTGGAATATTGGTCTCGAAAACAATGTGATGTTCAATTGCATAAAATTGGATTAGCAATTGATAAAAATGCGCCTCTGGATTATTTTTGATATATTTTGGTTCATAAAGAGGGTTTTTCTTGTATCACAAATATGACACCTGTACGTAAAAAGGAACTACCCATTTCCCAACTAAGAACTGAGATCGTATGGGCATGCAGTAAATCCATATCATAGTTAAACCACGACTATATGTGTCATTGGATGCAAGGAATCGAACGATATTGTTGGCCAACAAATATTTGAGAAACGGAAATTTTCACGGGCGCGGCAATCCCGTACAGAATGATAATCGAAAAAGGGCTTGGAGAAATATCAACAGAACTTCGGAAATAGAGACCTGAAGTTTATGATATTTCCAAATATCGTTCACGAATTTATCCCCTATTTTCTAACTAGCAGGCCGGCCTTTATTGACCAATCCGAACCAGTTATGCTTTTATCCTAATATCTCTATCTCTTGTAACTTTTGCAGGTCACAAATCGCTAAAAACAGCCGTACTTAATATGTAGTAAATCGGTTGCGCACATCTTGACAAAACATTATTCCCCAATATTCGCCACCTCAAATGATCCACCACGCCAGATAGCCTGACTTTTCCGTTTAAACATATAAAAATATTCAGAATACATTCGTCCTCATTTTTTTTTCCGAGCTACGGCTGCCAGAAATTCATTTCGCCCGAACAATCATAGCGAATATGGGAGGTGGACAAACAAACTGGCTCCGAGTTTTTCCCTATTAAAATTGTAAAAAGTTGTATCGATATTGTTTAGTGTTGAATGTTATAGAAAATTTTAAAAATATATCACAATCCATTTCTCGTCCAGTCAGGTATTATTTCCAGTCAAATTTCATGTGAAGTCCTGATTATAATTTTAGCCCCCCCCCGCAAAAAAAACAATGGTGGTTTGTGACCTATACACACGGCCACATACAATGTTTTAGTTCCATTTTACCTCAAACTAAATTATTTGCACAAAATGAATTAGGAACTTTGAATATTTCAGGCACTTTAGGTTTGAATTGTCATATTCTTGTTACAAGGGAAAATCCTCCCTATACATTAAAAATACCAAATATAGACCAGGGGCGCATTTTGATCAATCATGAATCCATATTTATGATCGTGAACATCACATGTTTTTCGAGACCAATATTTCAGTAAATAAAATCCAAGAAAACCAACAGAGCTTGAATAATCAATGTACCTTATCCGTTTTGCGAAAATAATTTTGGTTTGAGGTGTCCCATATCAGTGTTACAAGAGAAAATTCTCCCAATAAACGCCTTCGGCTGTTAAGTCTTGGAATTAAAGAAACAGCTTTATTGGCATCACACACAAAATATTTGTTCTTTTGTCATGTTTGTTAACATCAACAAGCCGATGTACATGCCTGTAATTGTCATTTTTCTTCACAGTTACCAATAAGTAGCTACTAGATTCGTTTTACTATAAACCGAGTAATATACTCCAGATTATGAAATCGATATCAGCCTATGCGTAAACACAAGTCAGCGGTTTCCCATCTGCGCGAACCAAGTCAAATCAAATCTGATGGAGGGCGATATTTAATCGGACAGGAGCGGTTGCAGTTTCCATACCGGGATAATTTTTTCCATTGTGACAGTTCATCAGTCTTTTTCATGGAAACCACCAACTTTTCGTTTTGGCAACGTTGACCGTAAGAATGGACATTTGGAATTCATTAGTGCATATATCGTTTCGTTATCGTCTTCAAGATGTCAAAAAATGTTTATATCTGCCCATCCTAATTCTTTCTTGTCAGCAATATTCATTTGCCAACAGCCTAGCTACTATCCTAATCGAACGTTTTGTTAATGTCGAATTGCATAGTTACTTATATCCTAAAGCTGTGGTATCCTCATCTTTGCCTTGCCAAAGTCCTGGTTCTTTGGTGTAACTATACTTTCTCTATCTTTATTGGTCAGGATTGTGTGGACAATTGTCAGACCAGTAAATAAGTAACTATAGGCGTCGTCCAATAAAAGAAGGTCGACAAAAAGAAACTAATTTTTTGGAAGAGAGAATCAGTCAACAATCTACAACGATGCCGGCAAGACATCTTGATGCTTATATTGTCAATCGGTTTTTCTGAGCAGTATTTTTCCTCTAAATTCTTCCTAATTCTTTTCTAGTGTATGTAGTATCTCTGTCGGATTTGTTCGTAACTGTTAATAGGTCTTTATATGAACACTATGGTCGTACTGTGACATGGACCACCAAAATTGATGAATTTCGAGAGAAGGCTCTTTCTATAATATGTGTTCACGGACCTCAGCATTGAATTAGATGTGGGCGGAACTGGATATAAGAACTGAAGATAATGATCCTTGTGAACAAAATTGATGGAGGAAATTGTTGTGCAGGCACCAAACGTAAACGACGGCTTATATTAGGTTTCCATTGGCGGAAGAATGTGTTTGTGGTTGTCTTGAGAAGCTATACAGATTACAAAAGATGCCAAACTATGGTGAATCCGATTCTGTAATTAATTAATTAATTATTTATTTATTATGTAATGATCAATTAGTTTTTAATAAATTATTAATGAATTAATTTTTTTAATTGTGTTCTGAAAATGCTAGGTCCTCATGCTGTTTCTTCGACCCAACTACGATTCTTGATGATGGAACTGAAACTGAAGTCCGCCTAGCAATAGATAAAATATACAGAACATTATTGAATTATGGAATGTGTACAGGATGGCAGGCTTCGTCCTGTTTTGCGTGGAAGTCGAGGATCATGTTCTTATGATATACAAGACATCTTGGGGGAACCGTGGTACTGTATCATAGCGTTAGTTATTGTGATCATAGTTTTAGTAGAACAGTGGAACATACACTCCCAAAATCAAGGTGTGGCCGTTGTTAAGTTTATTTCACTTCAAAAGTTTTCATTGGCAATTTGACCCGGTGTTGTATAAAGCTATAAAAAAAATAGTGTTTAGCAGGACTATAGAGCAGACGACCCTCAAAATCAAGGTATCTTCGTTGATACCATATCCTCTGTTCAATCAAAAGGAAGATCGAACCACTATTTCAAGGGAACTTACATGTACATTGATAAGAATGAACAGTACTTATCGTATAATAATATTCGATCGTACATTATATTATCGCGGTGACCTGCAAGGTGAAGCGTTGTTATTAAATATTCCGATAATATTTAACATTCGAAAATATCAAAGGAGAGTCTTTTCAAATTTTAATAGGAAAAACATCTGAGCTTGTTTGACTGCCCGTCTCCCAAATTCTCTGTGATTGTGTCGATGAGATGGTCTTATTTCTGCCAGTCATATCTCAGAAAACTTGCTAAAGTGTGTATATGATTGAGCGAAAGTCAGGCTACCTGGCCTGGTGAATCATTTGTGTTGGCTTATATTTATTTACTGTATACGAAGTAAGGTCGTTTTTGATGGTTTGTGGCGCACACACAACTGAATGAACGGGTCTACTATCCATTACAGCGACACTATGATAGCTATTAGCTCACCAGAGTAGTCAGGTAACTTGAACCCTTTATCAATTCCCAATTACAAGATAGCGAAAGCGGATGCACTGTTGCTGCGTTTTTTTTTATCGATTTGTGTAAATCTTCAGGCTATTTCTCCAGTCATCATTCAGGTATTATAGGTAATAGATTTAGCGTGGATTGGAATTATATTTATTTCATACACATTTGAAATTGGTGCTGGCTGTCATACGAAATGGGCCATTCCATTAATGACGTGGCCATTGTTTTATGGACGACGGTTGAATATTGAATGTCGGATCTGACGCTTGCTATTGCCTTCTTAGTGATTATACCGTTGAGTGACAGACCTACAGTTGAGAGCCGTAGTTGCCGAGGAGTTAACTTTTTCTCTATGTCGACATATATTATCGTTCTATTGTACTGTTAGAACCAAACTCCATAAAGGTATAAATTGCTAATTTGAATGGCAAAAATGCTTGTTCTTGCACTCAAGATACCGACTAGTTTGAATTTGCGAGTGCTTGGGAGCCTATAATGAGGATTGTGATAGTGGATGTCTTGCTATCACCACTGAGAATTGTTGGCCGTTTCTCTCTTCCTTGAGAGAAGCTGTTTCCCTTTCATACCTGTTTGGTATTGGTGCAGGCTGTCGAGCGTGAAGTGTCTCTCAGTTGTTGACGTGGCAGTTCTTTTGTGAACGACGATGTTGGATCTGACGTCTTTTCTGGCGAGAGAGAATTTTGAGTTTGCTTTTTACTTTGTGCTTAATCCTATCCGGCCTGAGCGTTTGGGGT
Source organism: Hanleya hanleyi (assembly GCA_036873755.1). NCBI lineage: Eukaryota > Metazoa > Mollusca > Polyplacophora > Lepidopleurida > Hanleyidae > Hanleya > Hanleya hanleyi. The sequence continues at coordinate 49,042 of JAVTVY010042732.1, read as the reverse complement.
GTATCGCATCTTGGGGAGGGGCCCCTAAGGCTTGAGCGCTGAACTTACCACGCTGTATCTTTGGGTCAAGTTCTATAAGAAAATGTAAAACAAATTCAAGATGGCCGCTATGATGACGTCACAGTGACGTCATTTTCAAAAAAGGCATTTTTGACGATTTTTCGGTCAGATTTTTCGAATTTTTTTTATTTACGCAAAGTTTGTCCGCTAAAACTACGTAATAAATTAGAAATTAATTATCTGATGTGGAATAAAATACTTTTGGGCACTGTCATGCAAAAAAGGCAACAATTTTTGAGAAAAACGACAAAAACGCATCTTTTAAGTCACACCCTCATGGCCGCAATTTTAAATTCTCCCATGAACCTCTGTTCGGAGGGATATGCAAATACGCTCAAAAGGTCAAAACGTTTCGGCTCTTAATATTTGTTCGTTTCGGAGTTACGAGAAAAGGTCCCCCGCCCATCCAACAAAATCAGGTAGGGTTAGATACTGGTGGTGTCCGAATTGAATAACAGAAACAATTTCCCCTTTATTTCTTCTTTTTGTCGCCACTCGCATCTAACGCTCACAAATTTATGGTAAGTTCTCAAGGCTAGAATTTTAGCACAGCTCTCGATTCGCGTATCTAATTCCACGTAAGCTGGTGGTAGGGCTGTGTGGTCACGTCATTCAAGGTGGCCACATCTACAATAAACCCGTGACTAAGATACAGGGACACCATAACGGATAATCACTCGTGATCGGTGGAAGTTGGTATGTTGATATGCTGGTCTCTTCCCTATCTCTTTAACCTCGGATTCCCTATCTCTTTAACCTGGGACGGGTTTTGCAACTACTGATAACTGTATAAATATGACAGATAAATATGGATAAGATTTTCCTACTATTCCAAGGACGGACCAATAAGCTTACATTGATGATAATTTTTAGCAACTTCAGGTCGATAATAGTCCAGTATCAGTAGTTTAAAAACCCGCCGCATTTTAAAGAGATCTGAGAGCGATTGTGCCTTCTGCGCAGCTGTGATGGAATAGTGTTTAATAACCGGATTACTCTCGAGTTCACTCAAGGTCAAAACCCAGTTTTATCATTTTACGCAATTTGGTTCTTCTGACCATGGACCTGCGTTGTTGAATGAATACGTTTCGCATAGGCTATCGCTGAATGACTTAAATGGTAGCAAAGTGTTACATTTCCTCTGCAGCAGCATTGCTTACGAGAAAGCCATATACATCGGTTCTCTTTTACGTATAGTTTCTAGTTTACAGTAAGTTCCCAAGGTTAAATATGAGACGCTTCTTGGAAGAGCTCTTTCTCACATGTACTAATGCTAGAGACTATGACTTGGGAATCGGATGCCTAAAATCTCCAGCAATAAATACAAGTTTCAGGGGCGAGAGAACCGCAAAAATATCTGTAGCAGTTAGTTAACAGCCTCAAAACTCCCCATTAGCAGCACAGAAGTGTGAGTGAGTGAGTGAGTGAATATGATTTAACGTCGCTTTCAACACTATTTCAGTCATATCACGATGTTTGGTTCCAATTCCTTTCCACACCCGGAAACCACACATGTGGGGTCCTATTCCTTGTACACCTGGGACCCCACGGGTGGGGCCCTATTCCTTTTCACACCCGGGAATCCCACGGGTGCCCCAGTTCGTCGCCTCTTACGACAAGCTCTCTGAGGGGCTAAGGCCTATTTTTACCATGACCTGGAGTGTGCACAACGACACTTCAGGTTAATCTCCGGGAGCCCCACGAGGAGAATTTTCTCTCTATAGGATATTGTTACTCCAAAAATAATTGGAGCTGCGAGCAGTTCTACACAGTGCCTAGTGTCTATGCCAAAATGTGGCCGCCAAACCGTTCAGCTAATCAACAGTATTTGGCTTTCAGTGCAACAGACCATGGCCTTCAAAATACATGTATATCGCAGGAGTCTAGAAATCTGTACCTATGTAGGTTCAAGAGAATAAGCGCTTGCAAGATAGATAGAGTTTTTCGCAAATTCAAGATGACGGCGTAACCGCGTGACCTAAGATAACTTTTTTGACATATTCATGATCGCCACATCGTATTACATATAACTTTTCCGCCCAAATCCCCGTTACTTCAAAATCCGACAATTCTGATTGGTCGATGGCAGCCATCTTGTTCCACACAGAATTTGAGAGACCTCGACGCATTGATTATCTGTACCAAGTTTCGCATCAATCGATTCAGCGGTTCCAGAGGAGAAGATTTCAGAAGGTTTTGGGTGAAATCCAATATGGCCGCCAAACCGTTCAGCCAATCAACAGTTTTTGCTTTCAGTGCAACAGACCCTGGCCTTCCCGATATATCGCAGTATCCTAGAAATCTGTACATAATAGGTTCAAAAGTATAAGCCCTTGCAAAATTGTTAAAGTTTTTCACAAACCACGTGACCTAGGAGCAATAATTTAGCATATTCGTGATCGCCATATCATACAGTATATATTTAATAAATTTTCCCGTCCAAATCAAAGACTTCAAAATCCGACTATTTTGATTGTTTGATCGCAGCCATCTAAATTGACTAATGAGGGACCTTGACCCATTGATACCCTGTGCTAAATTTCGCATCAATCGGTTCAGTAGTTTCAGGGAAGATTATCTTAGAAGGTTATGGGTTAAATCCAATATGGCCGCCAGACCGTTCAGCCAATCAACAGTTTTGCTTTCAGTGCAACAGACCATGGCCTTTCTGATATATCGCAGTAGCCCAGAAATCAGGGTACAAGAGAATAAGCCCTTGCAAGATTTGTAACGATTTTCACAAAATTCAAGATGGCGGCCAAACCACGTCATCTAGGAACAAAATGCTTACATTTTCGTGATCGCCATATCCTATAACATATATTTCGTAACTTTTTCCGTCTAAATCCATTACTTGAAAATCTGACCATTTGAGTTTGAATGATGGCGGCCATCTTGTTCCACGGAAAACTCGATCTATTGATCATTTGTTCCAAGTTTCGCATCGATCGGTTTAGCGGTTTCAGAGGAGAAGATCTTCGAATGTTTTAAGCTAAATCCAAGATGGCCGCCAATCAGAAGCAACTTGGTATATGCACTAGATCACAACCACCAGAACATATGCTGAAAGATTGGGCTTGATCCGTGGCATAGTTTTTGAGATAAAATCATGTGGTATAATAAGAGTAATCCGAACGATTTCAATAGGCGACCCAAGGTCGGAAGGTTTCTCAATTCTTTTGATTTGAGACAATTCTCATTTCTTTTGATTTGAGAATGTATTTGCGACAATGCCATGTTTAGCACACCTGTCAGCTGTACTGTCAGCAATAACACTGACTATTTTTTGCAGTTGTCGAAATAAGTTGAAATAATGTTGTGGAATTCATCAACTGATCCATTTTGAACAATAATGAAAAGAAAAAGGTGCCAAAATTCCGCAACGCAAAGTATCTCAAATATCGGAACGGCACTGAACACTGACGTTCATATTAACGTCCAAATCAGAACTGAACACTTATGTTTATATCTGCAAACTAGAGAACATATGAACACGCGTGTTCAAAACTGAGCACCATGTTTGAACACCAATGTTCACAAATGAACACATTCTGTAACACATTTTGGAACACTAGCGTCCGCATGAACGTGTAAAAGTATTCAATTATGCGTAAAAGTGTTCAAAACTACACACTTCAGAATGAACACTAATTTTTCAGAGTTCCAATATTCAACACTGGACAATATTGTGAACAACCTTTTCGTTGCTTTTGTTGAAGACGACCTAGTTGATCAGCATGATAACACTTCAGTGACATATTTTAAATGAATATCTTTTCATACTAGCTTTCGGACTTCAACACTTTAACATGTTCGAAAGGTGTTAGAAGCTAGTGTGCATTTCAGTGTTCAGGATATGCACACTTTTCTTGATTGTGTGTATGACTTGAAGGAAACTAAATTCTAATCACTCTATGGGTTTTACAGGTAACATTCGTCACCCCTGCCTCTTAAAGCTGAACAACACCCATAAAAAGTGAACTAAAAATAGCATAGCAATTCCACTCACCTGTGTAGTCAATGCCAAAATACCCGTCGGATCATTTCCATGGGAGGAGGTTCTGCTAGTTCTCAACTTACATCGTCATACTTGTTATTATCTATTCAACCAGTCCCCCGCTTCTATCCCTATATACTCACGAAGTATACCCACTAACAGATATTTATGATATTGAAATTGTCAACAGTAAAAACTCCAATGTATCCATTACGCCTATAATTCACTGACAGCATGGGTGACAATCATACAGTTCGATGGGCGTAAAGCCATAAACATGTCATTGGCCTACACCCTTTTCCAACTAAACGTCTAACATGCAGTTATGGCACGCGCGCGTTTTCTGTTGTTATTTCTATCTGGAAGGGAATGATGATATTGTAATTCAGCCTCAGCTCCCAGTGTATATGCTAATATCCATACTACCGATTTCTACATGTTTTCTTCAGTTCACGGCTAAAATTTTGGCAACGATTTGGTGTAAGACTCACGAAATATAATTGACAAAGGATCTGCTGCAAGTTGAATTGTCAGTCTTTTGTCCAGGATATTACCTTTTCAATGAGAGGTCTTACACCAAAGCCTTGTCAAAATTTTAACCTCCATGTAAGCCGCATAGTTGCATGGAACAGTGCGCACGCATGGCATGAACTCGCCAAAGAGGCTCTGTGCTCGTTGACCTGGGATGGCTACCACGTGCACTACACCTTTCACTGATTGGGAGATTTCATTTGAAATTGATGGTCTAGTGGATATTATGGAGTTTTTATTGTTGATCACTTTTATATCGTGGTATCTGTCAGTGTGTTTGGTAAATGGCAGTGTGACTAACGTCACAGGACCTACAAAGTAGGGTTTCATAGGTAGATACGTCATGTAGGAAGCTATTGCCCGAGTCTTTGTGCAGCTGAAAAGGCTCAAGTCTAGACACATTGTTGTCTCCAGACTTGGCTATTGTATATATTGTCTCGTGATTCTTACATGGAGTATGAACCGTTTGATATGATTTAAGTGTGTAGGCATTAGGACATGTTTTTGCCAATTTCCAGGTTTATAGGCCACCTAAGTGGGTCAAATTTTCATCAAAAGCTCAGAACTAACAGTCCACTAACAGTCCACTAATGCACGTTCATGCCAAAAATCAAGGTTCTGTCAACGGTTCTCCTTATTTTGCCGGAGAAAGGATTCGGATGGACTGACTGACGCACTCATTACCGGGCAATTTGCGAATTAGAGCCTACTTCATAGGAATAATTCGTGAGAATATATTCTAACTTGCCATATCTAACCGTGCAGAATCCTGTATCATACACTATTGTGAGAGGTATTCTTGATGCGACTCCTGAATTTAGACTATGAAATTCTGATGAACGTTTCGAGCCTTATATCGGGGGAAAAGCAGGGAACTGGTTGAATAGAAAAATGCAAATATGGCGTCGCGAGTTAGAAGTGAAGTACAGCTTTATGCGTGTTCGGTCACCAGGACACCATAGATCGAAGTTGATTTCTCTAGTAAAAGACTTTAAAAGCGATTTGGACGAAAGAATACTGCTCAGTGCTACGGAGTTTGACGATAGAGACATCATGATATTATGTATGCATTGGAAACTGTTGACCGTTTCTTTCTTGAAAAAAAAACAACTAATGTTAGCGACCGGGCAATATTTACTATGGATGGGGGACTGGTGCATTTGCAAAATACTAATAAAATGTACATTCATGTTCCGCCCACGTACGTGAAACCCAACTTTAAAAAAAATGCGCAACGTCTGACCTGCAGACGGCACTTGTTACTTTTGCCATTCAATATTTTCACTTGACCATACAGGTTGATGAATATTGACATGTGGATCACACATGTATCACAAGAAATGAATATTCAAACTGTTCATTTTTGTCTTTGTACGAAGAGAAATTAAAATGTGATTGTCTCTACATCATGCGACATCCCTACCAACCCACAGATACAAACACACCCACACATTAAATGCATTACTTGACTGAATGTTGGAATTATATCCATGGCTAGTCAGTATCGTATTACCTCATACATGTAAGATATTGAAACACAAACGGTCATAACTTCTCTAGTTCCCAAACAATCACCTTTTGCACCACCAAATGCCTGTTTGAAATACAGAATATCAAACAATTTCAAATGGCTACAATGTCGTCGCAAACAGTTATTTTCAATCCGAAATGATTACCCCCGTCACTTCCTCCGGGGTAAATTCGTTGAACTTACCACAAATTTGCATAGATTAAAATAGTGTATCTGAAAAATTGGTACAATTTTCCGAATGCATTGCAAGTAGATTGTCGACGAAAGTTCAGATATAGGTACTTCATGTAGGAAGCTATTGTCTGAGTCTTTGTGCATCTGTAAAGGCTCAAGTCTAGACATATTGTTGTCCTCTGACTTGTCTCGTGATCCTTACATGAAGAATGAACCAAAGTTCAAGAAAACAGAAAGTCATTCTGAGATACACCAACCATAAAAAAAAATACGCTTGAAATACATTGAATAATGCACCAGTCTTTGTGACCGAGACTGTACAAACAGTTACAAATACTTTCAGTTTCATTGTGCTGCAAAGGAAAGGTAACACTCCATATTAGAGAAGTTAAATACGAAGCTGCGCATCAGAAAACCCCTCGGCTCTGGGCGCCAGCCATTCATAATGTATTCAATTTGAAGCAAGACTTCAGGAACACCAAGCAGTCAATTGACAAATATACAGATTATGCCAAATTTTGCCATTAGAAATGGCCTCGAAAGTTTCCGTCCAATCAGAGAAACCAGTATTCATTACATAAGTCTGTTGATGCAAATTTTACATCGAGCATTTGAAAATTATCAGAGATAGAGATCAATAATGATTTCACATAAATTAAAGATGGCCGCCCATCCTTCCCACCACTCAGAGAAATTGATGTGGTTATTCATTGCAAGTCTCTTGATATATGGATGCTGTATACCAAGTTCCATATAGAACACTGAAATGGTATCAAAGATATACATCATTAAAGATTTTGCATAAATTAAAGATGGCCACCAAGGTTTCCGCCCAATCAGAAAAACCAAAACTGTCTATTGATACATCGATGATGTATACAAAATTTTACATCGAGCACTTGAACGGTATCAGAGATATAGATCATTAATGATTTTGCATAAATTAAAGATGGCCGCCCATCCTTCCCGCCACTCAGAGGAACTGATGTGGTTATTCATTGCAAGTCACTTGATACATCGATGCTGGATACCAAGTTTCATATAGAACACTGAAATGGTATCAAAGATATACATCATTAAAGATTTTGCATAAATTAAAGATGGCCACCAAGGTTTCCGCCCAATCAGAAACGCCAGAACTGTCATTTATCGTAAGTCTATTGATGCATCGATGATATATACCAAATTTTACATCGAGCACTCGAACAGTATCAGAGATAGAGATCATTAATGAATTCGCATACATTAAAGATGGCCGCCCATCCTTCCCGCCACTCAGAGGAACTGGTGTGGTTATACATTGCAGGTCTCTTGATACATCGATGCTGTATACCAAGTTTCGTATAGAACACTTGAATGGTATCAGAGATATATATCATTAAAGATTTTGCATAAATTAAAGATGGCCACCAAGGTTTTCACCGAATCAGGGAAACTGGTTTGGTCATTCCTTTGAAGTTTCTTGATGCATCGATGATCTATACCAAGTTTCACACTGAACAGAGAAATGGTACCTAAGATACACAAGATTAATGATTTCGCATAAATTAAATATGGCCGCCAAAGTTTCCAACCAATCAGGTCCAGATTCAATAGGGTTCTGGGTCATGAGCATATGGATGTGCAGTGCAAGTTTGGTGTGCCTAGGGTACGTCGTTCTAAAGATATCTTGGTAACAAGAAACCTGTGACGGTTTCGCATAAATTAAAGATGGCCGCCAAAGTTTCAAACCAATCAGGTCCAGATTCAATAGGGTTCTGGGTCAAGAGCATACGGATGTGTACTGCAAGTTTGGTGTGCCTAGGGTAAGTCGTTCTAAAGATATCTTGGTAACGAGAAAGGTGTGACGGACAGACGGACAGACGGACGGACGGACGGACGTACATGACGACGACAATACCCTTCGGCCAAATTTTGGCCGAGGGGTAAAAATGGCCGCCCATCCTTCCCCCCACTCAGAGGAACTGATGTGGTTATTCATTGCAAGTCTCTTAATACATCGATGCTGTATACCAAGTTTCGTATAGAACACTTGAATGGTATCAAAGATATATATCATAAAAGATTTTGCATAAATTAAAGATGGCCGCCAAGATTTCCACCGAATCAGGGAAACTGGTTTGGTCATTCCTTTGAAGTTTCTTGATGCATCGATGATCTATACTAAGTTTCACACTGAACAGTGAAATGGTACCCGAGATACACAAGATTAATGGTTTCGCATAAATTAAATATGGCCGCCAAAGTTTCCAACCAATCAGGTCCAGATTCAATAGGGTTCTAGGTCATGAGCATATAGATGTGCAGTGCAAGTTTGGTGTGCCTAGGGTAAGTCGTTCTAAAGATATCTTGGTAACGAGAAAGCTGTGATGATTTCGCATAAATTAAAGATGGCCGCCAAAGTTTCCAACCAATCAGGCCCAGATTCAATAGGGTTCTGGGGCACGAGCATATGGATGTGCAATGCAAGTTTGGTGTGCCTAGGGTAAGTCGTTCTAAAGATATCTTGGTAACGAGAAAGGTGTGACGGACAGACGGACAGACGGACAGACGGACGGACGGACGGACGGACGGGCGTACATGACGACGACAATACCCTTCGGCCAAATTTTGGCCGAGGGGTAAAAAGGCATTGTCCCTCCCCACTATGCACCCTCGCACCCACCCTCCTCGGTGGTCGAGTGGTCCAAGGCGCTTCGCTGGTGACCGCTAGCCTCACGCCGCTGAACCTGCACTGGGTCGAGCCCAGCTGGTCCAGGTGTGGAAGTTTGTCAGTTACTTGCCGACGGGCGGTTGTTCTGTCCGGGTACTCCGGCTTCCTTCATCAACCAAACTGACTATCACCATATGGGTGAAACAAAGTTGAGTGTGACACCAAGCGATATTACCCCCGCCCTTCTAAATATAGCCTGGTGTCTGCCAATCTCATTGGGGTATGATAACCAGGATATATGCAAATTACATTAACTGCAGGTCCAATTTTAAAAATGTAAAAATATCAGTTAATATATGTCTCTGAAACGGAGTCAAGTATAGTGAAAAATAGTGAAAGAATTTGACACATGAATACATTTTTATAACGTGAGATCAATAAATTTATTCTATAATAAAAAGATAAAAGATAAACATGATTCATTTAACAATTTGAACTGCCAGGATTTCTCTAGCGTTAGTGTCCACCATGAACGGAGTGACCACCCAAGGGAGATTATCAGTATTTGTCAAGACTGTCAATGGAGAATTCGTATAGCTGACCAGCGAATTACAGCTTAAATGGTTCTAGCTGAACATTTCCTTACCCATCAGCAGTATGTTGTCTTATCATTCAACCTACTTTGATGAATATCCTTTATTTATGCATTTGTCCACATCCGAGACAATAATAAATCAAAATATATAATAACGTTATTTAAATACCGTTCCCGAAGTGTAACAATAAATATCATAAGAGTTGCGCCCCTTTTAAAGGTGGCTGGTGATTTTAGACAATAAAATGTCACAAGCAATCAAATATGGTCTTGACGCTCTCGTTCTGTATACGAGCTAAAACGCCCATATTGGAAAGTCGTTCACCACAAACATTTAGTCACTTTAGACATTTTCTCATGCTCACCGTCAAGCATACCGGTACTCCACAACACTTTAGATACGATATGGTGCACGTTGTATACGTATATATCACAGGACCAGATATGACCATGAATCCGCAGCGTAAATATAAAATTAATCTTCATTCAAATACCACGAAGTGGGTTAAAAGTAACAGAAAATCCTCCATGATCTCCACTGATCTCGTGAAATCTGTCCTGTATCAAACCACATCGATGTGTAATTCTCAATAAATGGCAGTATTTGGTTTTGGCCAACCATTGCAAAGTTCACCACAGTATTCCGGAGCGAAATAAAACGAATATCGACAAAAGCAAACTGTATACAATAGGTATACATTACTGTATACAATAGGTATACATTACTGTATACAATAGGTATACATTACTGTATACAATAGGTATACATTACTGTATACAATAGGTATACATTACTGTATACAATAGGTATACATTGCTTTATAAGATAAATAAGCGGAGAAAATATGGAAGATTTCATATGAAATAAAAAAAAATGTACAACCTGGCTTTAATTTTCTCCCCATTTGAGGTAGCAGTATGTGATACCAGGAGAATTTATAGAATATCCAACACATTTCCTTTCCATTTATGTAACTCAGACGCGTATTCTGGACGTTCCATATAATTTAGCTTAGCTCACGGGTTTTGATACTACCCGGATCCCTGCATCCTCTGAACCGACCCAGAGCCTGAAGTACCGAGGTCAGTAAAACAGCACGGATCATTTCGCCGAAGCTCATTTTTCGTTCTCCTTCGCGTGGAACATCGAGAAGGGTTGTAAATGCATAAGACATTCCAACTCAGCCGGCAGCATATAGTTGTGCGTTAACACAATTCATATTTTCTATTAGACTCTTATTCACAGAATCATCCCTATATAATTGATTCTTTGTTGCTAGAATCACATTTCCCCGCCCGATCGTCGCCACTGCCAGTGCTACAGGGACTATCACTCCCACAGATGTGCATTTCAATCTCCGCCAATCGATGCTGGACTTCCCATTGTTGTTGATTAAGTTTGAAACTCATCGAAGCATTTTCTGTCTCCAGGGTAACCAGTCGCTCTCTTAACCGCGTGATCTCCTGTAGTAATATCTCGTGAGAAGGATCACGTGGGGACATGAGAGGAGAAAGATTTCCCGGTAAATGGGCCAATTGGTAGCCGCCTTGTTGAACGGTTATTGGAGGAGCCAAGTGTTGCATTTGTGGAGAGGATAGCGAGGCGAATGTTGTTGATCCGGACATGTAGTTTGGCGAGGGCGGATAACTTGAAGCGCAATATGGTGTTAAATACGGAGACGTATGAGTTGGCGTGGAGGGATACTGAGATAACCGTGCTCCGGTCGCCGGATCGTACTGAGATAACCGTGCTCCGGTCGCCGGATCGTACTGAGCTGCCGTTGTGTACGAGGGTGATAAAGTCATTCTGGGCGCATAGCCTGGAAGAGCAGTGGGCAAGGTGGCACTTAGATTTAATGTGTTCGTCGTAGACATCGTACTAGGTAAGGGAGACAAAGGCGGTGTGCGTGATTCACTGGGTAAGGGAGATCGCACCATGGTAGATTCCGTATCTACTGAAGTCAGTATTGAAGCAGATGTTATGACAGTGACAGCCATTTGATCCACCTCGTCGCCTGCGTGTAAATTTGGCTGCGAGGTCGTGTGGAAGATGATTCCTGATTGGCTAGCGCGTGACGCTAATGACTCGTGACTAGACATGTAACACGGTTTGGCGGACCCTGGTGTCTTTATCAGATTTACTGGCAGAGTGTGATGGCGTGGCACAAACATAGCTTGCAATGGAATCTTTCCGGCTGATTCCACCAGGCCCGGTGTACTTTTACTTCTACTAATGGCTGCTGCAAGATCAGTAAAAGAGAAAAACAAAATAAGATGAAGCAACCGTTTGGTATATATCTTGATGACGTTATGCACTTCATGAATATTTATCCGGATAAAGCCGAATCGATTTTTGAGCCAGACTTAGCCTCCCTAGGATAGACTATCGCACCTATAGCTCTACAATTTTTGCCCGCAAACACCATTGTGACATCATCGCCAAATCAGAATAATGACACAATATTCAGCTAATCAAATTGGTGATTGTATAAGCCTGTGTTCGAAAGATAGTCGACAGGACAGCAAGAGATAAGTCAACCCGACCGCAAAATCAAAGGACCAATTGTCGCCAAATTTTCTAGCTTGACTAGCCACAAAGTAAATTCTTCGAAATTGAAGGCGTATCCGTTTGACCAATATTATTTATAGACGATTGCGAAGGTTTTCAATCCTCTTAGTCATTTCTAGATGGGATAACTGATGCCATACGTTATAACTTACGGCGATCATTTTCACTATAGTCTTTGGGGGCAGGTAATGCAGAGCTGTGGGCGCTAATCGTTTCTTGATGGGATAACTGATGCCATAAGTTATAACTTACGGCAGTCATTTCCACAATAGTCTTTGGGGGCAGGTAATGCAGAGCTATGGGTGCTATATCTTAGATCTGCATAGGGCGAGTAAGCCAGGCTAAGCTAACTTAATCCGCATTGTTCATCGTTGGATATAATTTCTGTGTACATATCTCCCTTTCTCTTCGTTTAACCAACAGATACATATTTAGAACGAAACTGTACTCCAATGAGTTATGTGGCACATCATGAATATTTGTTGTACATGTATTCATACTATAGCTTAGAGATGTGAGACATTCCTGGACATTGGTTTGGGACAAGTGTAGGACAAGCCATCTTCATTTTATCCAGTCAATTTCTGCGTTCCCACTTCGGACCTGCCTTGATTTATCTGACCCCCTCCAGTGTTCAATCCGAGGTGTCGATTTCACCTACGAACGAGAGACGAACCAATCAGAACGTACACGTCGATTGTGAGTAGAGTGACATCATCCTCTATTTGCGGCGTCCTTCCTCGTAATATGGTGTTTGTGTTAACCCACTATATAGGTCAGCCAATTAATAACGCTCTTGTGCGACTCACTTCTGATTTCAAATGTTTTCGAGGTCAGTGACGTCTCGTGTCTATTTATAAGTTCTTTGAACATTGAAGGGGGGCCAGATATATCAAGGGAAGTTCGAAGTGGGAACGTAGAAATTCGCTTGATAAAATGAAGATGAGGACACGCACTCTTAGGTTAGTGAGGCAATATATGATGCATGAAATTGCCATGGGTTAATTCTGCACTTTGAGGTAAAAGCATGAAACTTGGGACATTTATAGTACTCGGTCGGCTGATTAAAATTTGCTATAGGCCCACTTGAAATTATTCCAACATGGCCGCCAAATTCAAGATTGCTGCCATTGTAATGTAGAAATCAGGAGGTCATTGGGAACCCCTAAATATTTTTATTATTCCAACGGCTACGGAGTTGAAACTCTCTATGACATATCTTGGACTCAATCGCTAGTGGAAAATCTTAAAAGTTCCAAGATGGCTGCCTTGATGACATCACAGTGACGTCATAATTTAAAAATGCCTTTTGGGGTCGATTCTTTACAGATTTTATTTTTTTTTATTTATTTATGTTACTTTCACTGGAAAACTACATGATAAATTAGGAAATAATTATTTGGTGTGGATTAAAATAATTGTGCGCACTTTCATGTGTAAAAAGGCAAATATTTTAAGAAAAACAACGAAAACACAACTTTTTATTCACACCCTAATGACCTCCATTTTGAATTTATTCATTATCTTCCGCTTGTTCAAGGTGTATTGTCGTCAAGTTCATCTGTCCGTTGCCGCCATATATGCAGAACCGTGTTAGGTCCACGGACTACATTCTGAAAAACATTTATTCATCTTGGTATACATGTAGGTCAGACGTATATCGAAAATGAGTCGTTTTAGCCCAAATTTCACGGAGTTATGCCCCTTTTCGGATGTGATAATATCTGATTTCGTAATTTCAATATGATCTATAACTAGATGAATCGGTTTCCAAAATTTTGTCACTCTATATACTCAGCCCGTTCTGCAGATATTGCGCTAATAAACTGACGAACAGAAGACCTTGAGCAGATTCAAAATGGAGGTTATAAGGGTATGACTAAAAAGTTATGTTTTCGTCGTTTTTCTTAAAATATTTGCATTTTTGCGCATGAAAGTTCTCGCAATTATTTTAATTCATATCAAAGAATTATTTCCTAATGTATTATGTAGTTTTTCGAAGGAAATAGCATAAATAGAAAATTTCAAAAATCTGACAGAAAAATCGACCTCAAAAAAGCATTTTTATAACATGACGTCATTGTGGCGTCGTTAAGGCAGCCACCTTGGAACTTATTACATTTGCTTATAACGCTCGAGTCCAAGATATGTCAGAGAAAGTTTTAACTCCGTAGCCTTATGTGTAAGAAGAAAATTTAGGGGTCCCAAATGTCCTCCTGATTTCAACATTACAATGGCGTCCATCTTGAATTTGGCGGCCATATTGGAATCAGTTCACGTGAGCCTATATCCAATTTTAATCAACCGATCGAGTACTATAAATGCGCCAAGTTTCATACTTTTACCTTAAAGTGCAGAATCTTTTCACCATATTGCCCCACTAGATTGACCTTGACTTGTGATACCTAGCCCCCCAGACTGGCTGGCCTGATGACGTCACCGGTCCTGATCTGGTTTGACGACGTCAGGCGGGCATGTGCACAGAAATTATATTCTTGGAGGAAATGGTCACAGAGAATATTGCGTTGGAGTTCTGGACGTCATGATGCCCCGGACATGCGGTGCAATGGGGTTTCTTAAAACGAATACATATTTAAAATCAGAGAAAAATAAGGTCCACCGATCAGTGACGCAGGATGGTAGACATTGCTCAGATCTATACGAGTCTGGAAGCTACGTGGTGTCTGATCCGGTGGGCAGTATTCAACACGCAAAAGTGAATTCAGCTGATGAAGATTTGCTCATATCATCTTCCCTAGGAAATATTTCTGCTGCTTGAACATTAACTTCTCTTCTAGACTCAAACGATTTGCCGGGGAACAATTCGCTTTGCATCCTGGAAGTGTTCTGATCACTTATTGGCAATATGCTTCATCGCCGCGAGGTAATTGGAGAATACGCCTTCCCTCAATGTTCCTGTCCTAGACTATTAGACGACATCGCCGCTACTAATCCCCAGACGTAATAATATTTCGGTTGATGTATTGAAAACGACCAGCCGCTAATAAGAGCAGTCCATCACGACCCGCATTCCCAGAATGCTTCGGTCGTCTTTATTTCCCGGAGGAACGCGCGATTAACCCCCTTTCAGCCCCAGTTGTGCAAGGCAAGTCAGGAATCCAAATTACAAATACATATATTAGCGGCAAGCCAAGGCCGGGTCTCGTCCTACAGTTATTAGTATTCTGATCTGGACGAAGTTCCAGACAAAAATACCACGCCAGTGTTACGAGAGTTCTCAGAAAGGTTTCCCCTGTCAACGACATAGTATTACATATTAATGTGAAGCAAAAAAAACAAACACACAGAAAAGTTCGTGTTTACTGTACAACTGATAATTGCTTGATACGTCGAGTTAGGCATCGCGGTGACGTTATGGAATTGCTATTGGAATTTTCCTCCTGTTTTCCTTTTTTTTTTTTTTTTGATCTATGCGATATTGCATTTTTTAATTCCCAGATTTGCTTATTTCATCATTAATGAATAAAGCTTTCTTACGGTTAACAACTACTTAACTTATTTATGTTCCGTTACAGATTCCTGTAGCATTTTCTAGTCGCTACACGCTATAGCTGCGTTCCCTATGCTAAAAAAGGCTGCTATAGTCTGTCCATTTTAATTAGTCTTCTACTTTGAAGCTTGTCAAAAATCCGTAGTTAACTCTGCATAAATTTTCTTTTTTGCATCGTGTAGAACACACTGAACTCTACAAAATGACCACTATCACTATGGATAATATATCACTTTTGAAATAACTTTGTAATTATCCCCATATAAAACTCCAGTACAGTTGTTTCATGTACTGGGTCTCAATTACATAAGGAGACGTCATAATGTATTCATGTTTACTAGCACAGAGGTCAACAATGCCGTGTACGGTAATAGAGGTGTGTGTGGCTTATCATTTGGCAATTTCACTGGGCATGGCCTACAAGGGCACTCCCACTGACCGCCTGTTATTATTACTTTATATATAGCATCAATGATTTTCGTGCCAGTGAGCATGATTACATTATGACGTCTCTCTATGTATTTGAGGCCCGGTTCATGAAACTACTGTATTGGAGTTTTATATGGAAAGAATTGCAAAGTTATTTCACCAAGAAATGGTGGTCATTTTGTAGAGTTTAGTTTGTTCTACACGCTGTAAAAGATAAAATTTTTGCAGAGTTAACTATTGATTTTTGACAAGCCCCATGCAAAGTAGACGACTAATTAAAATGGACATACTTTAGAACCATTAGAAGTTGTTTTTTTTTAGCATTTTCCAGCCGCTACACGTTATAGGAGCGTTTCCTAGGATAAAAACCGCTGCTAGAATCATTACAAGTTCTTGTAGCATTTTCCAGCCGCTACACTTTCTAGCAGAGTTTCCTAGGCTAGAAAACGCTGCTAGAATCTGAAGCGATACGTCACCCGTAAATAAGGTTAAGGAGCTGTTATATCCATAAGAAAGATTTGTTACTATTCCCAGCGTCTAAAGGAGATGGTACGATAAAGCGAACTTTGGCCTATACGTCGTGCTGTTGAAATCGAAAAAATAAAATGTCCTAAAAATAATTGTAGTTTAAGGTAACGGTAGGAGAAAATATATGTACAGTCACAGTAAGTTCTATCTCGATTGCGTTATGATTATAGATCTGATATGAGATTGAAATCTGCAGCATGTGCTATTTCGTGAAAAAAAGGGTCTAAATCGAGTCATTTAAACACATATTTAGACACGAAGGACCGCTTGGAACAAAAATATTTTACAGTAGTGGAGATATAATGCCACAGCACATCACCAGGTTAAATGGCGTTTTCCTCCAAGGGATCTTTAAATGTGTGTTAAAGTGACTTGGTTTAGACCCATTTTCCACGAAATAGCACATGCTGCGGATTTCAATTTCATGTCAAAACTATAATCATAACGCAATCGAGCTAGAACTTTCACATATTGTGTGCATATATTTTCTTTGACGTTACATTGAAACACAATTATTTTTAGGGCATTTTATTTTTCGATTTCAAGCGCACCACGTGTAAGCCAAAATGATGTGATATTTATATCGCAGCAAAACAGAGGCCAGCGAACGAAGTTTCGCGAAACGAGCCGAGTTTTGAACTTCCGGAACAAGCACAGTCAGTGAACCGTCCACTCTGCGTTTCCTCCCTTCCTTGTTTGCTGTATCTACTAAGATTAGAACACTATAACAAGGCAATCCACCAATGTCCTACCTCTCTCACGCATCGAAACTCTTGACCCTATGGTATATCACGCGGAGTGGTCAATGAAAATCGTAAGTGCGTGAATTCACACTAAAGTGGTCAACCCAGCAATTCACTTTATTTTGTGTGAATTTAAACATTATAATTACATATTCTCACAGAACTGTAGCCTCGGCTAGCTGTATGTATTTCAGAGACAACATTCCTGCTGCATTCACATAAGCAATTTAATGAGGGGCTATTCGACAATTAATGAAACTTCATCGGGTCAAACAAACATCGCCACTCGAATAATTTGATATATGTGCGGTCTACCCCAATGTCCGATAGATTTATGTCATTAAATACATTCAGCAAGCATGAAGAAATGTGCAACAGCTTGTGAATATTGCTCTCAGAGAACGTCCATTGACCTTCAGTTACCTCAAAATATACAGGCTCGTCAACAAGTGTTTGATTTGGGCCATTCTGTGATCAGCGGGTATGCCTCGGCCTGGCTTTAATCGTTTTCAATTCCATTAACGTACGGAGGCGTAATCGAAGCACCCTAGCAGACATGTTCGAAAGGCGTATCATTCATCGTACGGAGCGTGACTTTGAAAATGACGGAACCAGTTTACTGCCCAAATCTAATTAAGGCGCTGGATTTCTAAACCTTCTTCCGACCCTTACCTTGCTCCAGTGGCTGTTTCTTATATCTCTCCAGCCGTTTCACGGCGATTGCCTCGAGTTTCACTCGTGCGGCAGGATATTCCTTAAGCACGTCCCACAAATCTTGTTTCGAAAGACAAAATAAGTCGGAATATCCAACCGATCTCACAGAAGCAGTCCTTCTGTTCCCAGCCGTTCCCATGTTTAGAATACTGATTTCGCCGAAGTAACTGCCAGGTTTCAAGGTGGCTAACACAGTCCTGCCGTTGTCAGCTACAACGTGTAACCTTCCTCTATTCACTATGTACATGTCCTTTCCTACTTCACCTGAAAGAAGAAGGAACAAACGTTATTGAAAGTACAATTTTATGATAATTTCCTAAAGGGCGTTTGATCAGTAAAATTAAGAGCGCCTACTCCCGAACAGGACGCTCCTCATTCAGCGCCATGTTCTACAGTTTAGAGAGAACCACCTCTCTAAAATGGAGGTAAAAAAGGTCGTTTTTGTCCAATAAATTCAAAAATATATCGAACGAAGAGACATACGCCATAGACGACCATGGACATATATATCCGCATCGGATGGCATTGAAAAAACAAATTGTCGTTTATCTAATTTGCATAATAATAGACGACATGTTTTGTTCTCTGTTAACCCTACCTGGCCCCCCTACGGTACCAAACTTTCTGCGCTATATTCGGAACGACAAAAAGTGTAGAGCTGAAACTCCGTGACTTTATAGTTTGTCATATTGCGGTCATTTTGAGCCTATTTGCATGTCCCCCCGAGCAGAGAATCATGGGTAAATCCAAGATGACGGCCACATGGGGTAGCAGAAAAGTGATATTTTTGTCATATTTCTTCAAAATTTCTGCTTTTCCGCGATGAAAAGTGGGCAAAAACTATTTTATTTTTTCACATCACATTAATATTTACTAATTTATCATGCAGTTTTTACGAAGAAATTGCAAAAATAAAAAATTCGGAAAATCTGACCGAAAAATCGACCAAAAAATGCCGTTTTTGAAAATGACGTCACTGTGACGTCATCAAAGCGGCCATCTTGGATTTTTTCACATTTTCTGGTAGAGCTTGACCCTAGGGTATAGTGTGATACGTTTCAGCACCCTAGCTCAAGGGGTAAGAAAAATAATTAGGGGGGGGGGCCATTTCGCCTGGACAGGTCTCAAAAAGCCCAGGCCAGATAGGGTTAACAATTACACTATGCACACTTTCATTGGAAACCACCGTTACGACACGTAACAATATATAAGGTAAGTCGCCTTATGATTTTGGGGCGTTATGATGAATAAGTCAGAAGTTATTAAGCAAAACGACAGTAAGGGAGGTCACTCGGGAGAGTCTCGTAGTATATGCAGGATATAATAACTCGTCTCTGATAAGAATCCATGTTAACTGTCATGTTGAAACTACTTTCAGTTGCGTCAAATGGCGTTGGTGAATTACTTTTTTTGGCTTGAACGCCATGACGTCATTGCGTTTTGGCTTGCAAGGAAATATCATGCAGCGTAGAAGAGGATTTTCTGGGGAGAATGGGGGGGGATATTTGATTATATATTTCATTTCCCTATGTAGCTGAAAACCCCGGGGTTATATATGGGCGGACACACATCCTGACGTAAGTGCTGCTCCACAAGTCCAGTGGATCAGGGTTTACAGCTGAGAGCTGCAAAATCCGTACACCATTAATGCGCGAGTTCAGATTACTTCGACGTAATCGGCTCAGGGGTCGCGAATGTATGAAAACGTATAGGATCGACGCTAAATTGATGAACGATTTGGATCAATGTACAGTTAATATTATTTTGTCTCACATATTTTAACCATTGACCATTATTCTGTCAAGTGAATTCCAAGCAGTTTCTGATTAATTCTAAAGTGCCATAATCACGTATTCGCCTTAATTGCCAATGATCCAACCCAGCTCCGTATAACTGAAGTGTTCGACGACTGTGACCGCTTCCTGACACACCAACATACACCATGGGGATATGGGCAATCAGAGTCTCTTGGTAGATTTGCGTTAGTCAATCCCCACATTGCCTCGCATCTCCCAACTCACTAATGTAATTGTATAGGAACTACTCATCAAACGAGGTTCATGTTGCTGGGACATAGAAGTTTGAAATATCGCGATATACATATATGGAGTTGCCCGTCGCCTATATGGCTGCCTACTGAACTTCGTATCTGATAATTGTATTTCTATTGTTGCTGTTCTCGGTTACGTAAAATATTCTGCAATTCTGCGAGAAGGATTAGGACTAAACAAATTTGATAAAAAAAAACAACAACAACAACAGACAACAACAACAACAGACAACAACAACAACAGAAAATATCACGCAAACCATAACATAGCTATTTATCTAGAGTTCAACCGTTGCATTTGCTAAACCTATACACATTTTTAATAACCACTGCTGTTTTGCGCGCGAAACTAGCTAGTGACGTCAAGTGGAGGAAGCTCAGTCATTTACAGATGCTTAATCGAAACAAGGTGGACTCCTATCATATATAATCGAGCGAAACACCAGCAAATGTGGTGAGTATTCATATTTTTCATAATAGAGTTCCTGAACATGAGCAGTGTGAATAACGTCACAGGACCTACGAAGTAGGGAAGGCATTAGGACTCCGACGCGAACTGAACTCTGGGAAATCCCCATCACCCAGTTGAAATCCCGCCTATATTAAGATGGGCACTGCCCAAGTCAGAGTCACCAGTGATTTTCATCGAAAATCATCAGAAATTTTCAGCTCAGAACTAGCTGGTAACAGTCCCCTAATGCACCTTCATGCCAAAAACTCAAGGTTCAAATGTCAACGGTTCTCCTTATTTTGCCGACGAAAGGATTCGGATGGACTCACTCACTCACTCAGTGACTACCGGACAATTTGCAGATGGTAGCCTACTTCGTAGGAATAGCCTTTGAAGATGTTATGGTAGGATTCCGAGGTATTATTAATAGTTATTTTGAGAAATTTACGCTGGTAAAATTACAGTTATATGCGGGAGACCTTCACTCTCTTTCTCTACACTTTCATTCTTCAGCTTTCTAGAATATACAAAATTCGCTAAACTTTTGAGAGAAGTATACTGTTATGTGTCATAGCGTTCAGCTACAGATAAAACATTGTAATTGTGACCTACAATAAGGAAAGGATTTCGAACATTGGGGATCAGGCTTAATCGATATACTAGCATGTACCAAATAAGTTTCACACGTTCCGATAAAGGACAGTAGGTAATAAGCATGAAACAAGTACGTCTCAAAGTCGTTCAAGAAGTACTAATTTAACGCAACATTAAAAGGGTGGTGGGAAATGATGCTGGCGTACAGACAAGAAGTCAAATGACCTCAATGACAAATACACTGACTGTATATTTCTAAAACATCACAAGAACCAAAAGTGATCCCTGTGATGATTTGTATCCCAGTCACGCATTTATTGCAGTTGTTCATGTGGAGATATTGAATGACATGACCGATGATTTAATAGCCCTATGAAGTCATCTGTTGGAAAATGATGAACAATGTGATCGCGAGATAGTAGAAAACGACCCTAGTATTTATTGAATGCAAGTTCGTATTCAGAACAAATACATGTGAGGTCCGACGCCGACCAGAATGCAATATATGTTTGTGGACAAAGGTAAAGTACAACACATTTGGCACAAATGATTGAAACGAAGTATAAGGAACTATACCATGCACATCTGGCAAGATACTAAGTATGTTCAATGCATGTTTTCAAGTTATCCATTATATAATAACCATGGATATGGACAAGGCAAGAAATTCTTCACGGATTAGATAAAAGGTCATAAATCATAAATCATCAAAACGGGAACTAAATCTGCCAGTGCACAAGCGAGTAAACAACCGGACAGCGCACATCTGCTAGGTAATAAGCATCTTCCATGTAGGTTTCGAAGTTGTCCATCCAATAGTAACCGAGATATGGTCCGGACAAGAAATTGTTGACTGAAGGACGACCGTACGACCGACCATATGAATAGATGAACATCCCGAGTATAAGATCCATCAGCTCGATAGGCTGAGGGGTAAAACGGTCATCAGCAACATTGAAAACTTGGGTCTGCATGATGTCGGCCATTTTGGAGTGACAGACGTGTGTAAACAAATCGCAGATAATTTTATCTGTTTTGAAAAAAATGTATATCCTGCCTAATGTTGGGAAATATTTCAAATAAATCGTTTATTATAACATTTGTCACAGGACTGGACTTTTCTTGTCATTATATGAGCAAATTGGTTAATTTTTTTTTGCAGACAGACGGTAATATATATAAACACATGCAAACAATGTTAAGGGATGATATTGCTCGAATAGGCCTAATATTCAGTTATTTTCATTATCGATAATAATAACTGTAACTATGAATAGCAACATAAAAAATTAATAATATAAATAAGAAATAGTTATAAATGACAATAAATATTTTAATCAGGTAAAACCGGTATAAAAAAATCCTAACTGAATTGCAACTTTTCAGTTACCGGTAAATAGTATTAGCAACACCTGGTTGTCATGTGACAATAGATATGATAAATACAGCATTAACTACAGTTTTCAGCAATAGTCTGAATATATGCAGGCCTTTGATATCAAACAGATTCTTATGTCTGTTATTTGTGTACATACCCTCAGTCACTCCAACATGGTCGATATTAAACAGACCCAAGTTTTATACCTGTTGCTGATGGCTATTTTAAAATTTTATTTAGAATTTTAGAACACATTTACAACATTTTCATCTGTATGTAACCCCTATAGAGCAGAAAAAAGGTTCTCGTCACTGTACCGATCTATTCTGTTTTATATACCAGAAAGCTGAAGAGTGAAAGATTTGTTTCTCGCATATAACAAAATTTTCATAAGCGTGAATTTATTAAAATAACTATTAATTTTACCTAGGAATCCTACCATACCACCGTCAAATGTTAATCATGGTCTCTATTATAAGAAAAATGAATTTAGACCATATTTGCTGGCCATCAGAATTTATCGCCGATTAGGCTGAAAATTGTTTATGTTCATCTATTAAAAGTATCGTTTGATGACTCAATGGAATTTGGTGCCAAAATAATTCCAGGATATTATTTCTTTATGACGCGAGTAAGTATACGTATCTCTGATATTTATTCAAACGGAATACTTCTGCGGTATAGACGAAATGTCACAACAAAATTCCGGTGGTGGTTAAATAAAACCGCATCACATGTTTTACCGAAACGGTGGCGTATATAGTTATAATTACTCCCACATTTATGAAAAAAAACATTGAGCGTTTATGGATAAACATTGGGCGTTTATCTATTAACATCTGGTGTTTATTCATTGACACACCGGGTTTTAAATAAAACATGTAACACGTAATAAATCTTTGCAGTGTAGCGTTTCAGCTATTCACGATGATTCCCTACTAAATATACGATCGGACGCCTCATACAAGATCTTTTCTATGATTGAAGAACTTTCATGAGATTCAAAGAGGCAACTATTGAAAAATTTATCTCCCCTGTCCCTTTTATGTCATCCAAATGTCGATATATTCTCCCAATTGAGCAGACAGAAAGAATTATCCGGAATTGATTGACATAACTTGGTGGATGATCATGGAATTACATTTCTCTTTACATTTTATTTTCATGTAACTTAATTGACGGGTCATGATCCACAATGCGCCCAATTTCCGATCCCCATACCAGCATCACCAGATCCTCAGAATAATGAACACAAAAAGAACCAGTTTCTAGTCTATATATTAGCCTGTGGGAATATTTACTCGACGAATTACTAAGGTGTTAGTGTGTCATAAGAGGTATGGGTAAACTAATTAAAGATGAACATCAACAGACATTGTGAAGTGAGCAACGATGACTGAAAAACACCATGTACACAACCCTTCACCAGCAATATATTCCACTTCGATGATGTGCCATATTGAACACTTGATACTATTACGCATAATTACTGTGTGAAGCTGCGATTCTATAAAAATCGATTCCTGTTATGACGTTTTCATTAAATGATATAGTCCTCAATTACCCTCGACAACAGCGTTCAGGAAAAGTTTGATCTGGATGTTTACCTTGTGTGCGGCAATTAATAATTAAAGCCAAAGATAAAACAATAACAAAAAATACACTACTGGTATTAACTTCATTAATGGGAATTATATATAAATTACTAATTCCAGGAATAGTACATGACCACTGAAAATTTCCACAAGAGGTAAATGATAAAAGCAATCATGATTTTCTGACTGGAGGCTGCAAATAAGTGAATCTCGGTAGAATTGATTGCCTATAACGTCAACCACATGATACAGTTCTGAAGACATAAATTGAGGTTATCTATCAAATGATGTATTTGTTCTCGTCTTATCTATCGAACTCGCGCTTGATGAAGTGGAAATATGACATGTAGGAGAGAGAAATTCCTAAAAATAACTCGTGTAGTCTAATTTGATCAGTCTGTTATAAGAGGGACGCGCAACTGTACGACTTCTCTAATTTCGTTCCAAGGTAACCGTGCTCAATACAATAGCGAATGTGTGAATTTCCCAACTCGCAACTAGATATTTTCATCGTGTTTAATGGGACATAACACGCAACAATTACAACATGTAGCCCACAGCAAATAACCCACAAAATACCAGATGATGATAAAGAGAGAAGACAAAAGTAGTCTGAGTCAAGCGTCATGACCGACATATCCTATAAGATCCACTGTATTCGGCGAACCCATGTTGCTATGTTGCTTGTTGCTATGAGCGACAAGTTTAATCTTCCTTGTGAGAGAAAGGATCATGTCTGAATCTTAACACTGAAGGAAGTAACGGGGCGGGGTATTCAAATAAAATCTAAATCTTCTGAACTTCAAAGTTCCAAAAATATCTACAAATATTACGACGATCAAGCTGATTGGTAGTAGAAAAAGCAACAACCTAAGTGTACGTGGTTGTTCCTGATTGTTCTGTTGTTTACGCACCTTATTTACGCACCTTTTGTGAGTAAACAATACTATTGGGACATTTATCTCTCCTGTCCTGCTTATGTGATACTACCGTCCATATATTCTCCGAATCGAGTGGTCAGGATTGATGACCCGGAAATGGCCGACAGAAATTGGCGGATGGTCAAGGAATTATACATGTTAAATTTGTCGACGGTCATGAGCAACAATGCGCCTAAAGAGATGTTCGCTTCAGATGGATTTTTTTCTTCATTGTATTGCGTTTGTGAACCGAAAATATAATTGTATCGCGTTTGATTATGTTGACTAAAGATATTAGCTTGAGAAAGAAAAATGAAATTTTCGAATTCTGAATTTTGTCAAGTCAAAACATTTTTTTTATATAATGAGCGTTTGTTTCCTTGTGCAAGTTTTGGTGATATTCTTGAAGGTTCGTATGGGGAATATGACGTCTTAACCAAATGAAACATGACACTGCAGAATCGTCTTGGTTAAAGGTATCACATTTTCATAATACCGAAATGTCAAAACGCTCGGAATGCTCTGTAAAGGTGTAGTTCGCGCTGCAATTTGCCACATGATTCCACGAGCGGTAAATTGTAAAAGCTGTTGGCCGAATGGTTAGAGTCTCGGAAGGCATGCTAGAGTATTTCAACGTTTTGGGCTCGAATCCCCAGCTCACAAAAGTTTCACAGACTTTAATATGCAATAGAGACGTGAAATAAAAAAAGCGAACCGATCAGGCAAATAATTTCTTATGTTATTATTCATGAACACAGTTCCACACACACAACTCAAAACTGATCACACTTGTGCAACAGTGGAATATAATGGAACTCCAGCAGAGCATAAAGTTTTTGGTAGATATTTGTCAGTTTTCGAGTCGGTTGATATATTATTATAACTGATAATTGTTCATAAATATTTAAGGTAACTGTATGGGAATTTTAACCGCAAATTCCCGTTAGACTGGCCGCACCGGGCTGACACACATTTAGCGATTTCCTTAAAATACGTCATAGTATATTGGCCGACTCGCAGTGAAACAATAGTCCAGCAAAGAGCGACGCTGGAGGCACAGGTGCTTGTAATTGGTCGGTTATTAATTATGATATTAATATTTATATATACTCTCCTCCTGCTCTATTATATCAAGGGGACTCAGTGGAAACCACGCCTTTCCCGCCAAACCCCCCGACCAAAACGGCAACTCACAGATTCAATACAACTTTATCCGTCCTTATTTCCTACCTCAACGTGCTCTCCAAACTTCAATTCATTATTTCAAACTTAATAACTCTTCGATCTATTCCTTTTAATTGCGTAAATCCATCAATCAAGACAGCTCAACTCCCGCCCTTTCAACGTTTATGTCAAAGAACTGGGAACGGTAGTCGAGTGCACGTGACTAGCAAGTGACCCGCCGATACAGGCCTAATTTGCTCGCGCGATGTCAATGGCCGAAATTACTACACGGATTATGTAAAATTGCCTACAATCCAAGTATTTCGTCCTTTGACATCTTCTTAGAAAAAATTACATTTCCTGCAAAGTTCAATGTAGTAATTTCGGCCATTGAAATCGCGCCAGCAAATTCAGCCCGTATCGGCGGGTCACTTGCTAGTCACGTGCACTCGACTACCGTTCCCAGTTCTTTGACATAAACGTTGAAAGGGCGGGAGTTGAGCTGTCTTGATTGATGGATTTACGCAATTAAAAGGAATGGATCGAAGAGTTATTGAGTTTGAACTAATGAATTGAAGTTTGGAGAGCATGTTGAGGTAAGAAATAAGGACGGATAAAGTTTTATTGAATCTGTGAGTTGCCGTTTTGGTTGGGGGTGTTTGGCGGGAAAGGCATGGTTTCCACTGAGTCCCCTTGATATAATAGAGCAGGAGGAGAGTATATATAAATATTAATATCATAATTAATAACAGACCAACTACAAGCCCCTGTGGCTGGAGGGGAAAAATCCATCCAAAGCAAACAACTCTTTTCGAAATCCCACCTCCAACAAACTCCAGACCGTCGAAGAATACCGAACGAATTGTTAATCTATGTTTTAGCCCGAGGGAATGTTTATCCGACGAATTACCAAGGTGTTTGTCATCATGGGTATAAGCAAGGTAAGAGAAAAGCAATTAAATATGATCAAAAGACCATGTGAAGTACGTCATTATCACTGTAAATCACCATGTACGTAACACCTTATCAGTGACATATTCCACTCCGATGATGTGCCGTGCTGATCATTGGATACGGCATCAAACATAATCACTGTGCGAAGCTGCGAAACCACAATAATCGATGCCCGTTTTGAAGTTATCATTACATGATATCGTCCTCACGTGAGTATGCTATCGACAACAGCGTTCCGGAAATGTTTGATCTAGATGTTTGCCTTGTGTTCGGCAAATAAATAATTAAAGCTAACGATAAAACAAGAACAGAATACAATGCCGATAATAACTTAATTAATGGGAGTTATATATAAATTAACGATTCCAGGAATTCCAATTTCTACTAGAGGCGAGGAATAAAAACAATGATATTCTGACTGAGGGCTGCAAATAGTTGGATGTCGAGAGAATTGATTTTCTAAAGTATACTACTTGATGCGATTCTGAAGACATAAATTGAGGTTATCTATCAAAAGATGTGTTTATTCTCTTCTTATCTCTGGAACTCGCCGCTTGATGAAGTGGCAATATGAAATATAGGACAGAGAATTTCCTAAATATAACTCATCTTGTCCAATCTTATTAGTCTGTTATAGAAGGGACGCGCAACTGTAGGACTTCTCTGATTTCTTTCCCAGGTAACCGTGACCAATGCTATAGCGAACGTGTGAATTTTTCTTGGATAAACTCGCGAGTAGATATTTTCATCGTGGTATATGAATTATATAACACGCGACAATTATAACATGTAGTCTACAGCATATAATCTACAGAATACAAGAGAGTAAAGAGAGAAGACAAAAATAGTCTCAATCAGGCGTCATAACGACATATCCGATAGAAGCCACCGTGTTCGACAAACCCGCATCTGTTCACTTGTGGCAAGGACTGACGACTTTTGGCCTTTGCGCGAGAAAACGGATCATGTATGAATCTTAACAATGAAGGAAGTTACGGGGCGGGGCATTTCAAATAAAATCTAATATCTTATTAACTTCAAAGTTCCAAAGCATACCTACAAATTAACAAAATAACGATATGTATAAACTATAATTTTGTATTCTTACCTTTTCTGCATATATAATCACCTGGGGAAAACAATACTGGTCGTAACCGTAGAACTAATTCACATAGAAACCCTGCTTCTGTATTTTGGAAAATTTCTACCCGTTTTAATGTATCTAGATGAACGTGGATGGCGATTTCAGCTTTTAATTTGTCCGGTAGTAGACTCAACGTTTTTTCTTCATCTGAAGACTTGTTCGACATCCAAAGGTAATCAAACCATTTTATCACCCGATCTTGTAATCGTAGAGGCACTCGTCTTAGACTCATATACGTCTTCACACCGTCTAGTTTTGCTGCAACGAGAAGATAATGTATACATTAGAAACTAAATTGAAAGCGATAAGAGTACAGCTTTCAATAACACAATCTTCCGAAATAGGCGATTTTGAAGTTTGAGATAGAGAACGGTGGATATAGCTAAGAAGGCAGACAACAGCGCAAGTGGGATAGGCAAGTTTTGCTTTAACCCCACATAAACTCCACATACACATCAGCACATTTTCCACGTCATTTATCAATGCCAGTTATAGGTTTGTGAGGGTGGGCTGAAGAAAATGTGAGAATTACATTCACGCCTAAAACAAATCAAAGGAACGGGAACACAACATCATTGACGGTGGCAAAAGTCTTAGCCAGGCTAATTAATAAACTAATATAATTTATAGCTTCAAGATCTCATTATAGTACCGTAAACTATATATCATGAAGATGTGAATGTCAGTTCAGAACTTTGGACATTTTTTTTTGTGGACGACGGCTGAATAGTGAATGTTGGACCCGAGGCATAAACGTGATAATTCGCTAACGCATCTTTATATTAATGTTCAATAAGAAATTATGAAATTACACAGTCCCAAAGAATGATATTAATCGTTCGCAGCTCGTTGATATACACGATGGTGGATCCATGCCAAACTATACTGCGATTCAAATGTTCCAGAAACGGAACTCTTGAGAAAATTGGGTACTTTGACGGGTCAAGGTTGTCCAATTAACGACTCTTATCGGCTTGAACGAGAAAGCGCAAGCACAGCTAAGGACATTTTCACTCAGCCCATAATCTTATCAGCTCTCATCTCCTTTGAATCATCGCCTGGTGCAAGAGGATTTCACGTAGTTATTACGGGATCCATAACATTGGCATTTCGAGGTTACTGGGGCACAGTTTCCGTAGCCAGCGACGTGATAGATTGTCGTAAAACGTCACCCCATCACACGCTGAATCAATATAGCTGTTCAAAACACATGGGCATCTCGTGCCTTCTGGAACTGACTGCTGCTAAAGAATGGTAATATTTGACTACATTCGTTCTCTAGAAATATCTCAAACGAAAGCAACGGACGTTTTACCGGAATTTTTGGCAAGTTGATGTTTTATTTGCAATATCCATCGAAGTGGAGAGGCTGAGCAGGACCGATAGGACCGATGGGGCGAGGGGTGCAAACTGTGGAGGTACAAGAGTCGTACACCTTCACCGAAGAGGGGATCATAACTTATTTTGCGGCATAAGCGACAGCATTGTGTAGAGAACTAAAGTCTCCAGTTGAGACTACATTTAAAATTGTTTAAATTCCTACAGGTTACGTGTATATGAGAAAGAATTCTATCATTCATTCCTGAGAGACATCCAATTTTACTTTCCAAACGTCATTGTTTCATAAACACAGATGACAAATTGCAGATTAAATTCCAACTTTCAAGTTGAAAATTAAATAATTGATCACTCCTTTTATTCTCATATTCTACATGTATACAAGTATGAGATAATGTAATACCCAGTACAATATTGGGTAGCCAAGTTAACAGATAACATAGGAACGCAATACAGTCCATCGTTTGGATGTTTGTATACGTGTGGGCGGTATGGATGTCACATGAGTTGGGGGGATTTTAGGTGGACACAATGAATTTGTTTCTCTTCGTGGGCTGGCCATGGACTTTTTTGGACAGGTACTCCCACCCCGGTAATTATTGCTCGGTGTCTTATATGCTCTGAATAATTTCTAACAATTGAATCAAGGGATTAAATAAATCTCTACATCACAATGCAAGATTTGACTTCCTACTCAAAAGAATTTTCTTCAAATATTTTTGAAATAACCACATACTTATGCATTCAATCTCAGATTATGTTGCCTTTATTTTTATACCACATCTATGTGATAAAAAAAATAAATAAACTTTCAGCTTGTCATTACCATAAATTTGGTCAACGGAGGGTTTGTCCACAATGGACCTTCACAGATACACTGTAATTGGTTGGATAGAATTTCTATTCTGTCAACAAGCCAATGGGGGGAGCCAATTTCGTTTTAAAAATTTGGATGGACAGATCAAGTATTTCGAACATGAAATATATCCCTGGATGCCGTGGGGTTTATCCAGAAATTCACAGAGAAGGTTCCCTACACAAAATGGAAAGGATATTTGCGGTATGTGATGGAGGGACGTAAGGATATTTGCGGTATGTGATGGAGGGACGTAAGGATATTTGCGGTATGTGATGGACGGACGTAAGGATATTTGCGGTATGTGATGGACGGACGTAAGGATATTTGCGGTATGTGATGGACGGACGTAAGGATATTTGCGGTATGTGATGGACGGACGTAAGGATATTTGCGGTATGTGATGGAGGGACGTAAGGATATTTGCGGTATGTGATGGAGGGACGTAAGGATATTTGCGGTATGATGGACGGACGTAAGGATATTTGCGGTATGGATATGTGATGGACGGACGTAGGATATTTGCGGTATATGATGGACGGACGTAAGGATATTTGCGGTATGTGATGGACGGGCGTAAGGATATTTGCGGTATGTGATGGACGGACGTAAGGATATTTGCGGTATGTGATGGACGGACGTAAGGATATTTGCGGTATGTGATGGACGGACGTAAGGATATTTGCGGTATGTGATGGACGGACAGATATTTGCAGTATGTGATGGACGGACGTGATATTTGTATGTGATGGACGGACGTAAGGATATTTGCGTATGTGATGTGATGCATGTGATGGACGGACGTAAGGATATTTGCGGTATGTGATGGACGGACGTAAGGATATTTGCGGTATTTGTGATGGACGGACGTAAGGATATTTGCGGTATGTGATGGACGGACGTAAGGATATTTGCGGTATGTGATGGACGGACGTAAGGATATTTGCGGTATGTGATGGACGGACGTAAGGATATTTGCGGTATGTGATGGACGGATGTAAGGATATTTGCGGTATGTGATGGACGGACGTAAGGATATTTGCGGTATGTGATGGACGGACGTAAGGATATTTGCGGTATGTGATGGACGGACGTGGATATACTATGAATGCGAACGGATCTAACTTCCCAGAGCTAAAATATTCGAACTTCATCTATTGGAATCGTTGAGATAAATCACAATCACTATTCTTCGAAAACTCCTGGAAAGAAACATTAAATATTTGGTGCGAAAATATGAATGTTTATAATAGTCCATTTGCCAGTCGGCCCAAATGAAACAAACACTGGGGAAGGCTGAACCGAACACTGGGGAAGGTTGAACCGAACACTGGGGAATGGTTGAACCGATCACTGTGGGAGGTTGAACCGAAAACTGGGGAAGTTTTTTTAACTTCTCTGAAGAGGGCCCTAACTTATTTTGCAGCACAAGAGACACCCCTTGAGCTAGGGGGCTGAAACTTACCACACTATACCCTTTGGTCAGTCTCTACCGGAAAATGTGAAAAAAATCTAAGATGTCCGCTTTGATAATGTTACAGTGATGTCATTTTCAAAACGGCATTTTTTGGTCGATTTTTCGATCAAATTTATCCCACGTGGCCGCCATCTTGAATTTACGCATGATCTTCTGCTCGGGGGGTTATGCAAATAGGCTAAAAATGACCCCAATATGATAAACTATAAAATCACGGAATTTCAGCTCTCTACTTTTTAACGTTCCGGAGATAGCGCAGAAAGTTTGGTAGGGGGGGCCATTTTGACCCCCCCCCCCCCCCCCAGGCCTGGTAGGGTTAAACATTAGCGTGAATATCTTTGCTCATTAAATAAACAAAATAATGTATAGTTCTGCAAAGTGACCCCTATACCCTTGCCCCGGATTGATTCTATAAAGGTGTGGAGTCTTATAGAGCAAATATGTTCTGAATGCATACGGTAATCTGAAGAAATGATCAATAAATCTTCTTGCTGGTGTCTGCAAAGCTTTGAATTTATTGTTCCAGATTATGATTACACTGCATAACGTGTTGGTTCTGATATTTATGTAAGGACATGCACTCTTCTTGGAGTGCCAGTACCGAGAATGACCACAATAGAGGCTGCGTGACGTCCATATAGAAGCATCGATTTTTCAGCGAGAGCAAAGGCGTTCAGTTCTCGAGTTACAGTCCAAAGAGGCTCTCGGTAACGGTCTTGTCAGAAAACATGCCGTCTCAGATTTCAAGAGAGCGTGTGAGCAAAGATATATGAATGTAAGGATCTGATCACGCAAGGGAAACTTTAATCTCGCATACCCGTTCACACGTATGGTAGTTGGCAGCCGCTGAAATGTAAATAACCAAAGCATTTTCATTGCGCTTATCGAATTGTCTCCGTGACACTGTGCTGGATGTTTTACGCTGGCCTGTCCTGGGTTGGGCACATTGCATAAATGCTGCCCTTTCTCTCGAGCAAGAACCATTGGAATTTGTGCAACCCGATTAAGACCAGAACTAAAAAAATCTTGAAATGTCGCTGATTTAGATCCGGAACCAACACCCCAATTTCCATGTTCTGAGTACTGACCAATCCCAGAGTTTGGTCCCACTTTCGAGACGTATGTTTGAAACGTCAAGCTCAGATCGCAGCTGCTTCGGGGAGACAAGTTGATCTCATAATATTATGAATATTATGACACAGAATGTCTCTTGTAATTCTATTGATTGATCTATCTCAGTTTTATTTATTTGATTCGAATATCATCAGCGTTTCTAGAGAATAAAATGCTGATCTAATGAAACAAGTTCTTCAAGAAGTAATCTTGTCCTGAACCAATTCTTATTTTTTATTGCTACGGTTAATTAAAATAGGCGTCCGGCGTACCTCAGTTTACTGACATAGTTTGCTGAGGGAAAGGTATACGTTCTCTCTATTATGCGATGTTCTTGAACATCTCATACTTGACAGCCGTATAACCGAAGTCCGTCTATGGAAAACAAGCGCTAAGTCCGTCTATGGAAAACAAGCGCTGTAAATGGTTCTTTGATTCGTCCATTAACCATGGACTGAATTTTGGCGTTAACAGAACTTGGCCAATTCAACCATTTCAAGGCCAATGAAGAAAAAACACATATTCACATAATTGTTTTAAACTGAGTGTAAACACAAAAACACAGGAAATATAACACCGAATAGTAACAGTAGAATAGCAGAATAACACAGGCAATTGAGAAAATGCCTTTGCATAGTTGAATCGATCCGGATTAGAGTCGTTGATATCGCGAAATCTTCCATTTACTCGAACAAATTCAAAAGTCATGTGTTACAATTATCCATATACTGAATGGTCGAGGCAAACAAGGAAAATACGTCACTGAGATAATCGACCGACTTTAAAATATCGAGAAGGTGGTGGTGGCGTATATGGGTAACAGGTCGATTGGTCTATGGAAATATCTCAGCTGGGAGCACGATAATGAGACCGTTGCCATGTGCAACTTCCGTTTTCCGGGACAAAAAGCCAATCTTACAGACGAAGAGTTTGGATTACAACCGAAGTCACGCCGTCGCATACCAGATACCGCTATCTTTATTATGTATAAATGCACTTAAGGCAACTTGATGAAACCAGCATATAGCCCATCGTGCTGTTTCTAAGACGTTCGTGAAGAAGTAAGTGACATAGTTCTGTGACCAGAAGATCCAGATGGTCTGTGAGATATAGAGTAATTTAGGTTACTCGGGTTTTGGTGATTTTAGTTTCGTGTGGTTATTTTCAAAATGGACGACGACTGAATGTCGAATCTGGCTCTTGTACAAAATGAGCGTCAAATCCGACACCCGACACAAAGTTGTCATCTATGATTTTCGGTTCATCCCTCGTAATCATCAACTGGAATAGTGCAAGCACGTGCTTACGTCGCA
This sequence comes from Hanleya hanleyi, assembly GCA_036873755.1. Lineage (NCBI taxonomy): Eukaryota > Metazoa > Mollusca > Polyplacophora > Lepidopleurida > Hanleyidae > Hanleya > Hanleya hanleyi. The sequence goes on along the minus strand of JAVTVY010042732.1, from coordinate 14,660 downwards.
GTGGTCGATTTTCCGATCAGATTTTCGAAATTTGTATTCATGTAATTTCTCCGCAAAAGCTGCATGACAAATTCGTAAACATCAATTTGATGTGAAATAAAACAGCTTTTGGCCACTTTTCCTCGTGGAAAAGCAGAAATTTTGAAGATAAATGACGAAAACAAAAAGATTTTTCTGGTATCCAACATGGCCGCAAGAATTTACCCATGATCCTCTGCTGGGGGGTGTGGGATATGCAAATAGGCTCAAAATGACTCCAATATGATAAACTATAAAGTCACGGACTGTCAGCTCTCATTTTCTGTCGTTCCGGAGATAGCACAGCAAGTTTGGTAGGGCGTGGTAGGGTTAAGTTGCTCCGAGCTCCACGTACACATGTTAGGCTAGCGGAATTGGCAACTTGACTTACTAAATCGTTCGCCCTGTTCACATCCATCTTCCAGAAGGTCGGATTTCCTTTTGAAAATTGAAAATTGAATTGACCAATCACGTGCCTTGAACCTGTAAGATATCTTCTCATGTATTGGAGTTACTATGACAGTCACGTGCCTTGAACCTGTAAGATATCGTCTCATGTATTGGAGTTATTATGACAGTCACGTGCCTTGAACCTGTAAGATATCTTCTCATGTATTGGAGTTACTATGACAGTCACGTGCCTTGAACCTGTAAGATATCTTCTGATGTATTGGAGTTACCATGCCAGTCCGTTGATATCGTGCCGGGGAAGCATGTATGCCTTCATGGGCTCGTGAAAAACCAACCATGACATACCGTAATCAAATTAATGCGAACTCAACCGATAGACATGAGACACCATTACCCGGGTTATGTGGGTTAATATGTTGGTTGACATATTCGATTTGGGGCTATGGCATAATAAAGGTCAGTCTGTAAACTGACTTGGTTCCGGGAAAGTTTAACGACACACAGAATGACGAAGGTGAAGCAGTTTTAGGTGCGCGAGGCTATGAAATGATAAACTATAGGCGATATTGATTCCAGGAGCAGATCGAGTTCGTGGGAATTAAAACCCCATATCGAGATCCCAGGTCTGGCCAAGCCAGACGATCTTTCCTCCTCTCAAGACAAAATCAGTCTTAGTGATAAATAAGGGAATTGATTTCTTCTACAGGCGAGAAACCTTCACTATCTCACAGCTCTAAATTACCCAACCGAAGAATCAGATAGTGGTAAGACGAAATAATTACGGCACCTTGTTAGGCGGCTTCCGTTTCCCGTCGGCGGCTTTAGACCGTAATTGGGCGCAACAGCAGCTGATATACGTAGACTATCTAGAAGCGACTTGGCAATCGCACAAGTACGACAAAGAGCCCCATCCCGAAAACACGTGAACGTTACAGGAGGGGGCGGCATAGATGAAGCAATTTTGAAAATAAAATCCGGAAATTTATTTTGCGTATTGTCTTGTAATACCCAACCTTATTAAATGGTATATTGAATATCAAGGTCTCGAGTTTCTCCTTATAAAACACTGATGGTTCTGTCAAAATACCAGAAAAATCTATTTCGTGAAAACCCGGTATGTCTTTGAAAACTGTTGTCCACTTCTTTTCCTGTTTTTTAGTTTAAGTATTTTTAAAGTATATAATATACAATCTATAATAAATACAATTTCAAGTTGCTGGAGTGACTAATGGCCTCCTAATTTGTCCCATGTGCTATGTGTTACGAGTTCAGGTATAGGTGGGCAATGTGATAGGCTAATACGTTTCGCGCTCTCCTAGATCTCGGTATTTATGTCTGATTATATTACTAATCGGACAGCTTTATAATTATATACTGTCCCAGAGAAGACCCGTAAATGTCACATTGTCTGATACGATTCCATCAAAATGCGCCAGGTCCCATCACAGTGCCACAGGCGGACAGTCTATAAATCGTGTTGGACAGGAAACTCCAGCTCTTGAGGGACCTTAAATGTAATACAGTACATCTGGGAACCTTTAGACCTTGATTTCCGAGATCAGACGATTGATCTGCTTGACTTGATTCTTTAACCCTACCTGGCCTGGGGGGCTACCAAACTTTCAGCGCTATCTCCGGAAAGACATAAAATAGAGAGCTGAAACTCCGTGACTTTATAGTTTATCATATTGGGGTCATTATGAGCTTATTTGCATAACCCCCCGAGCAGAGGATCATGGGAAACTTCAAGATGGCGGCCACGTGGGGGCTCAAGAGGTGAGAAAAATAATTAGGGGGGGCCATTTCGATCCCCCACCCAAGGCAACAACAGGTCCTAAAAAGCCCAGGCCAGATAGGGCTAACCCTTTAATCCCTAAATTTTAGCTTGTGTTTATATATTTTCATTTTATGCTCCGCCTCCTTCAATATTGATATCTATCGTGTCTGGTGAGCGATTTCGGGAACCGAAATCATTTATAAATCACGGATGCCAACTGTATGTAGGACTTGACGCATTTTGTGTATTGTTGTAGTCTGACCTGCGCTCAGGAATACTTCGTTTCAAGCAGTCCATTCTACAACCATAAAAACACATCATCCCTTAATAACCGATATAAATCTAGCTTTTCTTATTCAATTTGTTTGTGATTCGCATTTAGAGTTCAACTTATAATATGCTTCGTAATTAAGGTTAAATATTTGGGCACGGAATGATCAACACTGAGGCAAACGACAATATGGTTAGTGAAAACGTTATTTCAAAAAGAGATTATCGCGTATTTACTCTTCATAACTCATCACGTGAATGATATACCGTTTTGATAGCTCCGCCGGAGTATTGCTGAACATCTCATCTGGCTTATTTCCAGAAAACCAACCTATATGAACAAATCGGACACTTTGCCTCCCAGGCCGTTCAGTAGTACTATCGCTGAGCATAGTGAAATCTCTCAGCTTTATCAGGTTTATAAACCAAAAAGGGGTTGGATATTTGGAATTTTATCTTCAGAAAAAACAATCGATGACACTGGGAATAAATTCCTGGGCGACCTACTAAAAGATAGTATTCTCAATGACTCAGTAATACCCCTTTTTCCTACCCAAAATTATTTTTATTTTCTTCGATATGTCGAAAAACAGTTTTTCGGTGTTTTACCATTGTTTATCGATGAGCTCGTATCCAGAAAACCAACCGATACCTTTTGAAATAAATAAAAGACCGACATTTTTTTCTTTACAAAAATGAGTCCAACACGATATTTGCCTCCCTATCGACTTGGCATAATATTCCCCATTTCTAGTCAATAATGCAATACATCATGCTCTCTTACAGTGACTGATATATTTCTGAATTCGCTCACAGATTACGCTACAAATCCCTTCGGACAAGGAATTTCGATATCTGAGAAATACAGCACATAATGGCTCGGAATGGCAATTCGAATAGTAATGTAGGGTCTTTTACAAGGAATTGAGTGATAATGGTATCTTGGGGAAGAGGTGTTATGAAAATGTTTTATTGTCCCGGAAAAGATAACATCAAGGGAAAGAGTTCGCGACATCCCTTATCAGTCTTGTAATACTGGTCAATGTCCACCCGCATATATAGTAGAAATTTGTAATACGACCTTTCTCCATCAGCATTCAGTACTCATCGATCTCGTCCAAAAATAAACTAAAAGAGGTTTTTGCTTGGCTGCGTGTCTTGCACAGAGGGTAGGTTACATGAGAGCCACCGCGTCAGTGCAGTGTGGCAGAGGTTATTTTACGAGGTTGAAAGAGCATTTGCACCCAGCAGAGGTCAACAACGGAGGTCTTTCCTCCATTAATGAAAGAATAAATCCATAAATCTGCTCATTCCGGAACGTGCTATTTACGTCACCATGCTTTGCTCCAGGACATAAGTCATTTGGGCTTTACTCTTGCGTCATTTAACCTTCATTGAGAGGCGGGGATCGACGGTTGTACAGCAGCCCCATCTTAATATTTTTCACATAAAGGCACACTGGGCTCGCTGGTGCGGCACAACAGATGCATCTAGCGGAATATAGAGAGAATATTTGGAAAAATACCATTAATATATTGATGTTTATTTCATGTCTGGTTGGATGTTGTGTCAATAGTGTTAAGCAATAAGTTCTTCGTGGACGGCGACGGCTTGCAAGGGAGCGTGGAGCTGGTCAATCATCAATTATGAAATGATAATTAGTAATTATACCTCAACTCTTTTACTGGAAGGAAATGTACGTGAAAATCGTCCACCCCCCCAACCCCAGTCCAAAATGGTCAAATAAAAGTCTTTCTATTTGAATTTCCTACCTTGATGGCCTCCTTAAACTCGTTTCTCTTACGTAAATACTGTTACATCCTTTATAAGAGGTTAACTATATCGCTCGTTTCTACGCATTCTCACGACTTTAGCGAACGGGAATAACGTTTTTGGAAGAATATAATCAATCTGCGCATGTCAGGATGAGGATATATCACTAATGACCAACGAAATGGCGTGGAATTTACAAAATGATCAACTTCCGCCCTCTAAAGTTCAATGAAACGCTTAATCGAGAGGGAGTTCAGCTCTATTCTAGAATTGATCTATGTAATTCAAATATACCGAGAATCGAGTCGAGATGATTAGAATTTAAGTTGACGTTTAAAGTTTAGAATTTTAATTTCTTAATTGAAGTTTGAACGTCGACTTCGAGGTATATTATTGAAATGACAAAACGTGGTCATTTGGATGTGGCGCGAAAACTGACATGGTATATTTATTAATTATCATATCATAATTAATAACAGACCCACCTCAAGCTAAATTGACTGCCCACTTGATGCACGATATAACATCTGTATTGATATTTACTCCACACCCTGACATACGGAATAAACTCATGGTCAAGCTGGAGGAAAGTTCAAGAGAGATATTGTATTACCTTCCGGAATTCATTAACGTTAAGTCATCACCATTTTCCGCTCGACTTCATAACACAGTCTATAATGAACCTACCTACATGTATAGTTTTTTTTTACAGCCATATGGGTATAAGGTATTGAAGTAACACGAAATCTAGATCATCCTGTCACGCAGGTAACATTCCTATTGAAATCGACTATTCTGAGAGGTCGAAATAAAATGAAACACTGTATAGAAATTATCTGATATGTCTGCCTTGGAAACCGATAGCCAGTGATTATACTTTTCACAGTGTTTCCGGTGTATATACCTAAAATACCAGAAACGGATATACCTTCAAAGTTCAAGCATGAAACAAGCTTAAAGAATGTATAGATATAGGTACAGAATTAAGGACATTTACCCCATGGATCGATTTTCCACCCTATTAGGTCCTTATTGAGATGTAGTCAACTGGAAAATATCTAATTCAGCGAATCAGATAAATTCGAAGGACTCATCACAGTAAAACGGATGTTCCTGGTGATTTTCCCTTTCCTTCCAATCCTTTCTATAAATAACCTCCCATTGATTAAGATTTTCAGATATAAGTAAGTGAGATTCAGAAGTAATCAGAGAGACACATACACACCGCCGGTCACCGCAGAGGCAAATTGCCCACAGTGATACGATAGTCACTGCTTGAATTCGTTGCTGTTGAAGTTGAGCTAGCCAGACAAGCTTTGTTAATCCCCTCCATCACTGTTTCAGATTCCGCGCAGTAGTTCCAACGTCCTCTCGATGTTTTATTATAGTATCGTGAAATAAATTAGCAGCTATTAGACTCAAATAGACGTATTTCGAAACAAAAATGCATATGGGGACAATAATAACGAGCTTGCAGTGTTACAGATTCGTTACGTCATATCGAGTAAGGAGGATAGCGTGGGCTGAAATATGCTTACCTCCAACATAAGAGAGCGATTGTTTGCAAGGCTAGAATGCCATTTGCGTACACTTCGCCATCCATAAGATGACTTGCGAATCGTGTGTCGCCATTAATGCGGAGCGATACCCGATACTTTACCGTATACTGTTCGGTCTTCATCCGGCGGAGAACAGACTCGAGAAATGTGATAAATTACAGGCTTTTCATACTACTTCTGAAACATATATTATCTGAGCTTATAAATGATACAGATATAAATAACTTCCGTATTATCCAAGAGGTGTTATAGATCTGTAATTTTGAACACAAAACGTAAATGGCGGGTTACGTTGGGGTTACGTTTGTAGAGTTTAGCTGATTGGCTGACGACATCACGTGGTGTTAACATCACGGGACTATGCATTTTCGCGAAATTGAATGGAAGCCCTCCCACGATGTAACTACCCTAGCCCGGACATCAATTCACCTCGGAACAACGAGATGCACTTACAATGATAGTAGTCGTTCAATAACCAACACTATCGCAATCACTACAGATTTCGAAAAGCTCATTTCTCCGACAACACGAGTGGGAAGTAATAAAATTGAATGACTGTAAAACATGTATTGAAGCCTCCTTACGGAGGAAGACTTCTGAAAGCTGCAATCTAGGCCAATAAAATCAGCGAGGGCACATCGATTTTCCATCGGAGATATTGGATACAGGTTATCAACGGGTGTAACGAGATAGGCTCGTCTTTCTACATTACACCAGCCGACCATATGATCTTATTTATCCTGAAGGGCAACGTGAGGGGAAACTTAAGCCAATTTTTCCACGAACTGCATATTTGCTTCATCCAAATCAATCCGTGACATTTTCCGGTGTTGCATAAGGCTTCGGATAGATCATTCAGACATGGCCATGGGAGATAAGGAGCTGGAGAGGGGCATCTCTCTTCTCCATTCAATCCCTTATCTATACAACTTATTCATCTAGATCCCCCTAATTATGACAGAGGGCAATGAGAATAGATAACATGAAAGATTAACCCTGTCTGTGTGGGCGATTTTGGGTGTACCGCAGCCTGTGTGAGGGGGTCCTCCCCTAAACTATTTTCGTTATCCTCGAGAATAGGGAGCTAAAACTTAGTACACTATATATTAGAACCAGAAAATGTAAAAGAGATCCAAGATCACAGCTCCGGTGGCGTCACAGCGGTGTCATTTTCCCAGGGGGCATTTTCGGCTGATTTATCGACATATATTTTTTTTTCGCAAACACTGCTTGTTAAATCAGCAAATAATTATCCGAAGCGAGATACAGTAGTTTTTGTGCAAACTTTTATGTAGAGAAAAGTAATAATTTTGAAGGAAAATACGAAAGCATCACTTTTTCAGGCATCCTCACATGGCTACCATTTTGGGCTCAAAATGACCACAATAAGTGCGGAACGTTGCTATATATTTGAATGTCCTTGGGTACAATGCAGTAATCAACCTCTGGGATCATATGATTTCCTGACTGATTACATCGTTTTACATTACTAGAACCATTGCTCATAGCTTACATCAAAAGAGTTTAATTTGGAGAGCTATACAATATGATCTCTTACAGATTTCAAGGAGTATTCCGCTACTTGGACGCATGCGCGTGTGAGTGGCCATTCTTGGATTGCTTTCGGGTCTTTACATTTTCGCAGTGATTTAGGAATCGCCGAGAGCTAGGCATGCGCACTGTAGATGGTCAAGGGTCATGCTGCTGAGAAACCGGTTTAGAGGAACAATAACACACTAAAATGTGCCCAAGACCAAACGGAATACCAACTTCTCGATTCAATGTAGCAACACTGTCACGAAATATGTAATCAATTCAATAATATCGCCAATTAAAGTTGAGAGTTTGAAGGTCATGTGTGGTGTTGCCAGTAATTCATATACGATTATTCGTCAGCGGGTGTCGCCCGAATCAATAGGCGACACCGGATATATAGTAATCGCGATGAAAATGAAACCATTTACAGTTGTACCTTCTTCACATTTCAAGTTAAATACTACACTAACGTTCAGTCATTTACCTTGACCTAATGAATACAGTAAATTGTTCAAACCGGGAAACGTACGTGATGTCATAAAGCCAATCAAGATAGGAGCTTGCCAACACCGTGCAGTGATGATTTTCTTTGATGTCTGTATGTGTGATTTCCAAATATGGCAAGTAGTGGTTGTATTAATGTTAAGTTCTTTCGCATAGCCAATCAAATTTGAGTTTTAAAGAGATCATACATTGCACTTCTCCTAATATGGACCACGGCATATTTATAGTTCTATGACATCACCAAACCCGCATTCTGATCAGATAATGTGTTATGTTCAGCCAAGGCAACACGTATAGTGTTCGACTTGGATATGCGAAGATGCAGTTGTATACGTTCTAATGGACATTAAATATCTTCGTTCGCGTGAGAACACAGAGATCTCTAAGTAGGGAATGTTGATGAGTGACCATTGTCATCTGATTGCATGTGCATTTTGGATAGATTGGAGCGATATGCAAGAGGTGGGAAAATTGGCGACGTCTGTTGACTAAAATGCAACCATATGACTCTACAGGAAAGCATCCCTCGGCAGCTAACATTCAGACCCGAGAATACGGTGGATTCTCGGACGTGGCCTTCGTATCTCAGCCGCAATTTTATTGCAGCTGTTCATGTGGAGACTATGGAATATCCACACGGCCCTAGCACCGACTTAAACGGAATTAGATACGCTAGCGCGGGAGCTGTGATGACAGATCAGACAACTCATCTGATATTAATGGATAAACATCACGGACGTCTGATGGAGTAAAAGACTCAACATGGGATAATCTGGTAAATGCAAGAATACCCAGAGAAGCCCTCCTCGTAGTGGCTCCTTGTCGCCAAAATGGAACGTCACAAAGAAATGTCATTGCCTTGGTGCAAAGTGAAATACTCAGTGGAAGGTACTGGTTTCCATTTCTAAAATTGCTGGTTTTGTTTTCTAAAAGCTTCGACACCTGATTGGCAATATAAATAAATGTATAAATGTAATATCGACATTTTGCGTAATCGAGTGGCTCATTACCCATACCATATTATAGGCACTTGAATGTAAAATTCCAGTTAGTTTATTAAATCCGGTATTTTCATTTGACGATGGAGAACATTTGAAGAATCTCTTTGCCAATAACAGGAGCTCTTATAAAGGTGCATTCTAATCCTATCTGTGATAAAGTTTTCACGAGTAATGTAGAATCAGGACGAATAATGTAAGATATTGGTCCATGACACATATGTTCGTAAATTTAGCTACCAGCTCACGGTTGCCACTATTCTGGTGTGAAGCCAGCTGCCAATTTTCAGTTTAAGCATAGTTTAAGTACAGGCACTTCTAAGTGGACCAAAATAAACAAGTATATTAAGAGAGGGAAGGCGCAATGCAACGCGTTTGAAACATTAAGAACAAATTCAATAGAGACGTTCGGAATTGACTTACCCGAACGAAAATGAAAATGAAAATGATCTATAAAGTACAGAAGAATGTAATCACTACGGGGTGGGGATACTTTTAAAAGGGATATTATTCTTTATCCATCACTCTCAATATGAAATTAGGTTACTGATGCATAAATATCTCGTCGTCAATTCCCTTGTCATTCGGCACTCAAATGAACTGTAAGCATGCCTGTGGAAACAGCCTGGAACATGAAAATCGATTTTTCAGTGAAGGTATTTTCTTTAACGATGAAAAACTAAACAACATGTCAGTGTTGCCGAGTTAATGATGGTTTAGTTATCCTAGCGAGAAAACCCAGCAAATCCCTCGATAAAGTGGAGAATTCATTTGAGCGAATTCCGAAGGCATGATGGCGTAAGCCGTTCCTATCGGTTAACACGGTAACACATTGGAATTCCGGGTCGAAACAAAAAGGGCCAATTAAAGCCCCGTTGTCAAGCCAGGCTTATCAAATGGTCTCGTGTGTTCCAGAAGTATCTAAATTAAGGTCTGCTTAGTTAGACAAATGGCGGTAATCAACAACTTCGAAGCCGACTGTCCCCGGACTCTTAAACAACGCCGACTCTTACCAGATGACACAGCGCTGTGGACCGGCTCTTACCATATGACATATTGCTGTGGAAACATCGTGTACAAATGTAGATATCAGCCCAATTACATCATAAAATATTGATGTTCCGGCTAGTCATCAAAGGAATCGACGATATGTAATTAACATGTCAACTGAATACATTTCATTCAAACGTACAGTATGTTAAGTCTTTCGATTTTGAGCCATTTATGTCCAAGGGAAATAAAGACAGTGTTTAACCACAGCCCGCATAAAAACAAATGTCCTTATTCGGTCCTCGGACGTTCAAAATGTTAGCTGTATTTACAATATCATAGCATACACATTTTTAACCATAATTGCAGCCTTACAAGCTGACAGTTCATGGAATATATGTTCACTCAACCCGTCATTTAGAGCACGTTGTTCCGACCTCCGATAGATTTACATCTTTAACGGTCTTCCAAACAAACATTTCAGTGACGAAGGTGGCTCGCTAATTGACATAAAGTATCACTGGCATTGTGCGAAGACAAGAAGATCGCTATTTATGTTGTGGCCAATAAGATCTGAAGATTGGAGTGTGTCAACGGATCATGAATCATGCCGTGGAATTGCAAAAATTAGCTCGTAGAGTCTCGTGTTTGGCGTAAGTCTCAGTTGAGCCGGTTTGATCGAGACAAATGAGAAATTGATGCGATTTGACCTTGAGCCAGCTATCTCGGCGCACGTCAAAGACGAGCTTCGTGGCGTGGACACTGATATTCTGTCGGCGTTATTATCGTGTCATCGATGCTGGTCAGTGTGTGAAGCCAGACCTAACAATTACCCGGGGAAGATGTGATTTTCTGACAGCTCTCGCCTTATCGACTGGGATGTTGGGACCATTACCCATGCCAATTTGGGAACGATACCCACATAAATGACCCTCGCAGCGATTACATGGCTCAAATGGATAAATCCACCTTCCGAGAAATCACTTCTATAGGTCAAGCAAATAAAGTAGCAGAACCGATAACTTTACAGACGAGAAGTGTGGAAATATGTCTCTCGTATTAACAAACTTCGTTTCTGGTTATGGAAACGTCATTGCTCCGACCCATTCAACAACATTTTTTGCAACATCGCAAATATATGGCATTCCACTTTGTCCCAGCAACGGGATTTCATGTGTATTCGATATTAAAATAAAATAAAACTAAATATCATTTCATTCAAGACACCTGTGAGGCATGCAGCAAATTTATACATAAACTTTGAGAGGTCGAGCGGTTTGATCAAGGAGGCTGGACACGGACAAACATACATGACTAGGAATAAATCATTCCATTTCAAGCACACTCCAGATTACTGTCAAACACTTGGGAAGTACTTTGTGTCAAGAAAACACAGATAATATTCTTCAAATTTGCGACTTGACATATTAGACTTTCGGGTCGTCTCAATCGATTTATTCTGATGAGCGCTTCTGGTACTCTCTTGCGATTCACATATGGCATGCAGGCTTTATTCGGTAAGGGAACGGCCTGTCCATATGTTGATGAACAAAGAACTGGCAAAGCTAACAGCCTCTGTTCTTGTTCTACATGTTTGTTGAACACCACACAATGTCGCAAATACCCAGTGATCAACTTGACCCAATATCTTTGGGTATGGACTTGAAGGACCCACAGATTCGATAATGACCCTAATATTTTGGGTATGTCACGTCTATACCCAATCCTCCTAACAGTGTTTTCGCGATATACTGAATAAACCCCTACAATTTTACCTCTCATTGCCTTCACAGTCAGATAAAAATAGGAATAAATTTATTTTTTAACGAATTTAGAATGATTCCGCGACATCGAAATATGTATTCAAAACTAACTTCTACAAATTCGTCATTTTTTATATACCCGGTGACGAAGGTCGAGCTGCGTTAATAACATCCTCTGCAAAAGCTTTATACCTACAAGAAAGTTAACTGACACTGTATCCGACCATGGAGACAAAAAAGGTTCTTGAACTGGCAATCTTTCTCGAAGTGTACGGTGGCTTGTTAGGGCCATGCATTGATCTTCCCAATTTTCTGTTTTTCTCTAATTTTCAAGATTTCACTTTCGTATTTTCTCTCTTTTCTTGTCATCCTCTTAGATTCATTTCCGATTTTTTTAAATTTATCTCTGATTTTTTATTATTTTTTTATTCATTTTCCAGAAACTGCAACCATTTTCATGCGAAAACGCTGGAATTCATTTTCAGGAGACAAGAACAATTCAGACGACCACATGAAAACACTGAAAATTAGAGAAAAACTCGAAAATTTCGTGAAACATCAGGAATAGCAAAAAAAAGCACAGAAAATAATATCCACCGCGTTCGTCATTTTTCTTACAGCAGCACGAAGGACAAGATGCGCTCAGTCGTGTACCAACCTCATCGACTGCTGCTGTAAGCAAAATGGCGAAAAACCTAAAACGAGGCTAAGATGAGATCACGTGAATTTCCACCGCGGAGAAAATTAATATTCACCGCGGTGGAAATTATCTCCACCGCGGTGGATATTATTTTCACCGCGGTGGAAATTATTTTCATCGCAGTGAAATTTTTACCACCGCGGTGGAAATTTTCTCCGCGGTGGATATTATTTTCTGTGTTTTTACTATTTCTGATGTTTCACGCAATTTTCGAGGTTTTCGCTAATTTCCAGTGTTTTCATGTGGTCGTTTGAATTGTTCTCGTCTCTTGAAAATGAATTTCCAACGTTTTCGTATGGAAATCGTTGCAGTTCCTTGAAAATGAATAAAAAAAGAAAAAAAAGAAAAAAAATCAGAGATAAATTTTGAAAAATCGAAAATGAATCTAAGAGGATGACAAGAAAAGAGAGAAAATGCGAAAGTGAAAGCTTGAAAATTAGAGAAAGGCAGAACATTGGAAAGATCAATGCATGACCCTAACAAGCCACCGTACGAAGTGTGTAAAAAGCACGAGTCCTAGTGGCCTCATTTGATCGAAAAGCTCAATATAATAAGATCAACTTCCACGCTAAATCAATTATCTCCATGCAGCGCCAAAACGTTTCAATAGCTTCAAATTACCACCACACTGTCTTAACTTAGACAAATGGACATGAAACCACGAAACAACAGGTTCGCGTGCTCAGTTTCTATCTGTTAATACAGGAAAAAGTGCGAATACGACTTTGGCAAAGCTATCACGATAGCTTCGGAATACGATGAAGTGAAGATAGAGATATATCTCCAATGCGACAGACAAACAGCGAATTCCACTCTACAGATTCTAACCCCGCCTGGCGCCAATGATTGAGGTGTTATTCACAAAACCTGAATCCAGTTCACCTACACAAAACACTTCTCACCAGTCACATTGACTTGACACCTGCATTGTTCCGTATATCCGTTTCCATTTTCAGTTCTTATTTTGTATGCATGAACTCACCAGCCTGTCCTTGAAAACGGAATGAATCCGGCGTCACTCGGGCTTTGGTGAAAGACCTTCGTAGCTAGTTGATAACCAGCGCTGCCGCTGAATGATAAACGGACATGCTGGCATTAATAAATCTTACTTAATGTCAAGGTGATGAAAGTCAGTCCGACGAAGACGTTTTTTCGATCAAACCGTGAGCGCAAACTGCAAAGAAATTGTTGGGTTATTATTGGACAATGTACGTTCGTCATATCTGACGTTGGATACTCAGCAATTTTTCGCCGAGCAGACGTTATACAAATCTCGTTCCACTCTCGCTGGACAGGTTTCGGTTCTGGGTTTATGAAGATCCCAATTTTCAACATTCTAGGTAGTAGTGTCCTTTCCCCTGCAGTCGGCGTTAGTTACTGTTTTCAAATGTTCGCATACTGCATGGAATATATTTTCACGGAAGATATATGTCGGAGCAAGAACAATAGTATTAACGTTTTTCTCGTCTTGTGAACTTGACCGGATCCTGTCCAGTGCAATGTATTATGGGGGACCCCTGCTCCCTCAATGAAGAATTCTCGAGTCCATAATTTAAAGACGTTATTCGCATGACGGTGTTAAAGTGTAATGTTGGTACTTGTGTAAACTCAACTGTACGTCATATTCAAGAAAATTATGTTGAATATGACGTAAACTTACAAAAATACCACACTTACATCTTAATGTTCACTCTCATAATGTTTGAAAAATATCTCTTATCTGACTCAAAGAATTTATGAAACCATTACTGTTTAACATATTAGTAAGGAAACACGTTTCAAAATCTGTTATTAATTGTAAAGAATTAACCACATTTTGGAAAACAGAACGAGACATTTTCCTCGGTCAGGCGATTCAGTTTTTTCTCTATAGCAAGATAAAATACAGCAAACTGTGCTGTATTTTTTACAGTATAGGTTTAGTGCAGCAAAGCTGACAGTAAAATATAAAGTAAATATTTTTGAATTTACAACAAATTACAGTAAAAACTACGTTAAATAAACTGTATTCTGTCATATTTACGGTACATTTCACAGTAACGTACAAGTTTTCTACAATAAAACTACAGTAAACATGAATTGCAGGCAAGCACCTAAAAGGTGCGTGGACCCCTCAGCCTGTTTTTTTTTAGTCAAGTAGGATCAGGGCTGCATCTAGAGCCAGTTTAGTTTTGGAAAACATATGGGCACCCAAAACTCAAATGAAACAAAAAACGAAAGTGTTGTTTTTGTTCAATTTGAAAAGATTTCTGAAGGAAATACTCATAGAAAAAGCTTCTGAAAGCCTCAATATCGATCCGATTGCATAGCTGGGTACTGAATTTCATGTTAATAAACCTTTGTTTTGTGATTGATCACAGG
>JAVTVY010042731.1:0-18853 GCA_036873755.1 Hanleya hanleyi | reverse complement strand
TGCAATAGATCTTACAGAGACCGGGGTTAAGCGACAGTGAGAAAGTACAACGGTACAATGAGACGCTTCAACGGTACATGACGTTCATGGACCAATACAAAACCCTGTCTACCCCAGCAACAGCACCACCACCACCACCACCACCACCACCACGTGACAGACCGCTGACTTCAGCACCGCTCCAACAGCCGGGTCAGGTAGCCTCCACAGCCCCACAGTGGGTGGAAGACGAAGTGCTGAAGAGTGTACCTGCCTCGTTCAAGAAACAAGCTGGCCTGGTATTACAACGGATGAAACAGAATCCTAACATGACTTGGAATGATAAAGGCGAACTCCTGGTACAGAATCAGGTGGTCCCCGGCACCACATGACGGATTTAGAATGATCTGATGCGTCAACGTGATCGCACACGGATCCTCGAGGATGGAGGCTCGCTCAAGGCTTGAAAGACATGCATGTACTATTGTGGAACTGGTGGGGAACCCCACCGCTGGGCCTTTATGCAGCGTGACTCACCGACTCGTGCACCACGACTCTCACCACAACCTTGGGAAGCCGACTGGGAACCGGAGTCACCCCCCAAAACTCCACCACCACCACAACGGGCACCTTCTTTTCAAACCTTTAAAAAACCACCCTCGATCAGGACACCCCACATCTTCAGAGCCGTGACACGTAGCAAGTCAACGCGACGAACACGACGCCGGGCACAACCGCCCAAGGCCTGGAACACCTATTAAAACCAACAGCAGCAGCAGGACAGCTCAGTCGCCATGTTTTACCTCACCCTACCCAGTAACAGTTCGCTGGATGTGTTTCCTGACAACACCGTGGCCAAGTACGTCACCCAGTTACCACAACCATTGCATTTACCTGGCCGGTGGGAATGTGGCCTGGTGGATATCCAATAACCTTACTCGTGGTACAACGTGCGAGCCAATGAAGTGTGGTACGAGGTGACCTACGAAGGCAAAAACACCCGACTCACCCTGCCCGAAGGCCAATACGATACCCCCAAGGAGTTCATGGGTGGGCTGTCAAGACTGTTGCATTATAAGGCTCTACGGGAGGTGACGAATACTTCAAAACCCATCAAAGCCTATCCCTTCAAGAATCACGTGGTCTTCGATTACAACGCACACAACGACAAGGCAGAGCTTATCGTCACCGGCAAGGCGAGTGTCGTACTGAGTCCTATCCTACAGCAAATGCTGGGTTTCGATCTAAAGGCGTTCGCTGGTCCCACCGAACACCATGGCGAGATGCCGATGGATATAAAGTCGGGTATGTACGGACTCTACGTCTACTCGGACGTGGTGGACAACCACATCGTGGGCGATATCAACACACCTCTGTTACGGGTGGTCCCCATTAAAAAGACGTATGGAGGTCAAGTCACCCACAGTTTCACCCACATGCTCTACTTGCCCGTACGACAAACCCACATCAACACGATCACGGTGGATATAAGAGATGACACGGGACGACCGGTGGCATTCGAACGAGGAAAAGTGGTGCTGACACTTCATTTTCGACAAGCACGTGCTCCCCACTTTGCATAATGAAAGTGCCTTACGAGTGCGATGCACGCAGCTATGCCGACTATTATGCCCAACAGGCCGGGGGTGGCTTTCCGGTCTTTAGCGGTGCACGCATGCAACGAGAACATGGACTGGGGAACATACTCGGCAGCATTGTGAAAACGTTCCTGCCCTTGGTGACGCGTGGGGTGAAAGCAATCGGCAAACAAGCGGTACGCAGTGGATTGCAAGTGGCCGGTGATGTCTTGGGGGGTACGGCACCCAAAGAATCCTTGAAACGGCGGGCCAAAGAAGCGGGGGGCGTCTTGGTGGCCAAAGCACAACGCACCGTTGAGAATAAAAGAGCTGCCCCACCGAGACCACGCACCAGTCGACGACCGACCCAGCGACGACGCACATCGAAGAAGACAAAGGATATCTTTTCTTAAAACATGTCCTTGATCCACGCCGAGTCCTGCCCTTCCACCAACAGTGAATTTGATTTGTGGACCGTGCTGCCCACACAGACCAGTGTCGAACAAGGATTATGGGTGGAGCATCTCCCGCTCTCCAGCATCAACGAAACCGGGCCCATCGAGTTCACCATCAGTAATGCGGATACGGCCTATGTGGATTTAGCCAATACATACTTGTATGTGAAAGCCAAGGTGGTCAATGGAGCTGGCACCAGAATCGTTGACCAAGCAACGGTGGGCCCGACGAATCTCTGGCTGCACTCGATGTTTCAACAGGTGGATATTTTTCTCAGCGACAAACTCATCAGTGACTCCAACAACACGTACCCCTATCGAGCCTACATCGAGACACTGTTGTCGTATGGCCGAGAGGCTAAAAATCTCAGCTGACAACCGCTTTATTCTACAAGGACACGCCCGAGCACATGGACACGGCGGACAATGGGGGATATAACAAACGGAAGGCTTTCACTGCGAACAGTGCCTCGGTGGATATGATGGGTCGACTGCATGCAGACATGTTCATGCAAGACCGGTACCTCTTGAACAAGATCCCCATCAAAATCCGACTGATACGGGCGCCTCCGGCCTTCGCCTTGATGGCCACTAACGTAGAGGGGCATGCAGCGGACTATAAGATTGTCATCCAAGACGCAGTCCTGTATGACCGAAAAGTGAAACCGAATCCAGCCGTTCAATTGGGACACATGAAAGCCTTGGAAACAAAACCAGCCCAGTACCCTATCCGACGTGTACAAACCAAAGTGTTCTCTGTGCCTGCTGGAAATATGGGCGCCAACAAAGAAACCTGTTCCTGGGGGAACTACCCAAGCGATTGATCCTGGCCTGTGTGGAAAATACCAGTTTCAGCGGAGCCTACCCAGAGAATCCGTTTGACTTTCAACATTTCGGCATCAATTTTGTGGCCCTGCATGTGGATGGACAACAGGTCCCAGCCACAGCCTTAACACCGAACTTTGGGCGCGCGAATTTCATTCGAGCCTATCAGAGCCTGTTTACAGCCACCGGTCAAATCAACCAGGACGAAGGGAATATGATCAGTCGGGAGGACTACGCGAACGGATACACGTTGTTCTGTTTCGATCTGACCCCCACCTTAGAGAGCGATCATCAGCTGGCCCTGGCCAAGCAAGGCAACTTACAGTTGGAAGTCCACTTTGCACGAGCCCTGGCGACCACCGTCAATGTTATCTGCTACGCCGAGTTTGACAACATCATTCAAGTGGACAAGGCGCGCAACGTCCTGTGTGACTTCTCCACCTAACATGGATACAGACCAGATAACCACCGTGCTGGGGAATGACCCAGGGACACGTAGGGTCTTTCAAGGGGTGTTCGCCCGAGATATGTTCCCATTAGTCCGTATGTATCCTGCTGCTTACGTTCTCAACACGGACCCGATGGATCGGCCTGGTGAACATTTGGTGGCCGTGTACTTGACAGAAGAGCAGGGCGAATACTTTGATCCATACGGCCTACCACCCCTCCATCCCGATTTAACAGACTTCATGGATCAAGGCACAGAGACGTGGTGTTGGAACAGTCAAACGTTGCAAAGCCTGACCAGTAGCGTGTGCGGACAATATTGCTTGCTTTACCTGTACCATCGATGCCGGGGAAGACCCTTATCTACCATCGTACAGATGTTTGACGAGTATCCCAAGGCCGAGGACCGCGATGTACTCGTCTATGACTGGGCCGCCGATCATTTCAATGTACAAGCCCCGTTCTGGGCTTAAGTTAATTACAAGCCCCTTGTTCTGGGCTTAAGTTTACAAGCCCCTTGTTCTGGGCTTCAATATGCAAGCCCCTTGTTCTGGGCTTCAGTTTTCACGTGGTTGTTCTCACGTTGTTGTTGTTCACTGAATAAAAAAAAATGAGATCTCACCAAAAAACCCTGTCTTGTGTGTTTTATTCATAATGCATCAATGCCCAATGTGGAGATTCAGTCAAACTGAAAATCAGTGGTGTAGGATGGGGCCAAAATGTAACCCATCAAGGTTAGAATGCAAGAGCACTATAGTAAAATAGAGAGCCAATGAAATCAGCCCACAGACCAAGTACGTCTTTTGGTCTAGGTTTGGAGCGGGCATTTCATTGAGGTGCGTGTATACGGTGAGTGAAGACTCGTCCAACACGTATAGATTATGTTTATGACTATAAGTTCTAGGTAACCCATCAAGGTTAGAATGCAAGAGCACTATAGTAAAAATAGAAAGCCAATGAAATCAGCCTACAGACCAAGTACGTGTTTTTGGTCTAGGTTTGGAGCGGGCATTTCATTGAGGTGCGTGTATACGGTGAGTGAAGACTCGTCCAACACGTATAGATTATGTTTATGACTATAAGTTCATTGACTTTGAACACCGTATTAGCCAATCAGTGGCCTAGAATGGGGCCAAAGGTAACCCATCCATGTCCAGAAAACATTACCCGGGTGTACAAGAACCCAGATGTAGGCGCGGACGTCAGCGAAAGCACACCGTGAGTACCCCAATTCGATTGGCTGATTGTTCTACGGCTGATTGGTTCTTTTTCTCGACCGCTGATTGGCTCTTTTTTCTCGACCGCTGATTGGTCCAAATGGACCTGCCCATCCTTCCCAGGTTCATTTACAATCCCCTTTTTGGGGTTCAAGCTCTGACTATATCGATGCCGCAACATTGTCTCATTTGACATTGGACCGTCTGACCGGGAGGTGACCTATGACCTTTTGACCCGTGCGCGCGTGGGCACTGCCGGGGATGACGCGCGCGCTGCGGCCGGAGAACCCGCGCGCGCGCTGCGGGGCGCCGGGGCGGGGCCGGGGCCGGGAAAGTTGGAGGTCGTGTGTTTGAGCATTCTGAAAACCCCCGGAAGTGACGTCACAACCCCCACGTGACCTGCGCATTCGACACCGGATGTGCCGCCATCTTGAACACACGTGCCGCCATCTTGGATATGTCCCATAATGCACCGGGTCAAAATACTCGCTTCTGATTGGACGAGATCTCTTTGACGGATTTGAAATACTCGCTTCTGATTGGACGAGAGCTCCGCATTGCATCTGCGCATGCGCAGAATTATATTCCTACCGCACACCCAACCCATCAGATGCCCCTTCACGAATGCTTCACTTTGATACCTCATATGACCCCACTGGACCAATAGTGGCTCACCTAGATCCCGAAACGTCTATTTCCATACCCTTGGGCTTCCGCGCATGCGCAGAATGGTGAAAACGCCCAAGTCGCTAGTCCAGTGAGATGCCCCTTCACCTAAGCTTCACTTTGATACCTCATATGACCCCATCGGACCATTAGTAACTCCCCTAGATCCCGAAACGGCTATTTCCATACACTTGGGCCACCGCGCATGCGCAGAATGCCGATATTTCAACCCCACACCCAGCCCATCAGATGCCCCTTCACGAATGCTTCACTTTGATACCTCATATGACCCCATTGGACCATTAGTAGCTCCCCTAGCTCCAACACGGCTATTTCCATACCCTTGGGCCACCGCGAATGCGCAGAATGACGCTATGTCAACCCACTAGTCGAGTGAGATGCCCCTTCATGAATGCTTCACTTTGATACCTCACTCGACCCCATCGGCCCATTAGTAGCTCCCCTAGCCCCCAACACGGCTATTTTCATACCCTTGGGCCACCGCGCATGCGCAGAATGACGCTAGTTCAACCCCAGACCCAGTCCATCAGATGCCCCCTCACATAGGCTTCACATTGATACATCACTCGACCCCACTGGGCCAGTAGTAACTCCCCTAGCTCCAACACGGCTATTTCCATATCCTTGGGCCACACGAGTTGTCTCCCTTGCGTCAGTGTATGCAGATGGCGCTATGATCGACGCCGTGATGTGGAAAGGGCGTCCCCACACCATCCTGGAGCCGCCATTTTGTTTGTTGATTTTCTGCGGAGATACACGGGACAATAAACGCTCGACCCTAGGGTGGTACAGATGCTAGACTGATGCTATTAACATGGTACAACACCTATAGATTATGTTTATTATTATTATATGGCTTAGAGGGTTTTTGAGGGTAATGTGAGGGTTTTTTCTCCCCGTGACCTCCCCACCGCCTCGTTTGCTCCCTTGCGCCGCCATTTTGAACCCACCACCACCCACAGCCGCCATTTGAACCCACCACCATCTCCCACACTTGCCATTTTGACCACCCCACACCCAGCCCATTAGATGCCCCTTCACATAAGCTTCACTTTGATACCTCACTCGACCCCATCGGACCATTTTATCTAGGGACTACTTTTTCTCCGCGGAAGCAGACCGATTCACCGCCAGACATGACCGCATCACCGCGGAGGAATACATCTTTGACCTGGGTCACGTGATATGCAAATTTAGAACTCTCCTGTGCTGGAGGTAGCTTTTTGGTCAGAGGTCAAAATACTCGCTTCTCATTGGCTGTGTGACCTCCACGTGACCTCCACAAAATATGCAAAGGAGGTGTTCGGTTTGACCGTATTTTTTTCCTTAGTGTGTTGCGTTTATAAACCGAAAATATATTTCCTCTCGTTTACTTTAAAAGTTATTAGCTTGAGAGAGAAAATACTGAATTTTCATATTCTCAGTTTTCACCGAGAAGAGATGTGTCAAATAAATATTACGAGTACTAGAAAATAAGCATTTGTTTGTTTTTGCAGTTTTTTGCGATATTCTTGAAGGGAATTCCATTCATATATAAAATATGACACCTTTAACCAAAACGAGTCTTACATATCGAAATGCGGTGGGTTTGATTCAAAATGATACTGAAGAATCGTTTTGGTTAAAGGTGTCATATTTTCATGATATTGAAATATGCCAAAACGCTTGTAATGCTCTGAAAGGGTTTAGTTCACCGCCATTCGGCACATGATTCCTCATTTTGATAATTGTAACAGATGCTTGGCCGAATGGTTACAGTGTGGGACTACAGATTAAAAGAAAACCAACATTTTGGTTCGAATCCCCAAATCCCCGAAAAAAAATTTCTTCATTTTTTCATTTTCTCCCATATTCATCATTTTGGACTTTAAAGAGAAATAAAGACAGCGAACCCCTAACGCACATAATCCCTTATTTTATTATAATTCGTCAATAGAATTGCACACAAACAACTCCACACACAGTCAGTATTTGAATATTCTGACGATCCAGCAGAGCAAAACATTAATTGTTACACATACATAATTTCGTCTTAGGGTAGCGGAAAGTTGTAACTATGAATTGAACAGTTATAAGGTTGAACTTGTCTTATATCAAGGCCTTTATTAAAGAAATGACCCTCAACAAGTGGTGACGCTTGCTTTCCCAATTGATTATGCATGTGCCAATATGTGCCAATGGTAACCGTATGAGAATATGAACCAGAATTTCCCATTTGACTGGCCTCGCCTGTCTGACAAAGAGTTGGGGAATACCTGAGCATTACGTCACAATTTACCAGCCGGCTCGGAGCGAGACAATAGAGCAGCAGAGAGCGACTCTGAAGGGAAAAATATCCATCTAAAGCGAACACCTCCTTTCTGAGGTCAAGTTGACTCCATTTACTCTTTATATACTACTAATCACTCTTGATGGCATATCGATAAAAAACGGTCGGCTACATGGGAAAGAAGTACTTAGCATTATTTGTTAGAAGCGGGCAACTTTGCTAGATATATCTTTCGGATGATCATCTCGAAATTGCTTTTCGGATATAGTGATTATTTTGAATAACATAATGACAAAAATAAACATTTTTTTCCAGTTTTGAGAGTTTCTTAATCTAGAAACTTCAGGCTGTAAGTAAATGTGACATGCTACTATATTGTTGATATAATGTATAGGCCCTACAATTACTGATTACGTGTTTTATCATTGAAACATTACGTGATATATTATTTAAACCTCTACGTATTGGATCGTCGGTGAACTACAAATAGCAGCATTGATGGGGTCATGTAAACCTGTCATTTTCAATGTTTTTGCTCATTTGAGATAATTGTATTACCCATTTGGTGAAAATCTAGCTCTTAAAACACTATATCGTACGAGCTTATGCGTATATTGATTTGAATCGTCTAGGTTCATTTTCTAGTGTTGCCTAATTCAGGTATTTTATTAACCCGGATAATATATATGTCTGTTAATTTAACTAGTTTAAAATTATAGATTCATGCTCATTATGAGATCATTCACATAATCAGGGCAAAGTATATCAGCTAATTTCAAAATTGCGACGATACGGGATCATCTGAAACTTACTTCCATATATTTTGTTTAATTCGATTCCTTACTATAAGCCCGATGCACATATTCCTAAAAATCGAACTTATCATACAATTCAATATGATTTTCGTTGTGACGTCGAGATCCAGAAAATGATGTGTCTCAGTCACGCTTTGTTTGCGCCTGTTCACATGAACACCATGAGGATCTTGAGGTACATGGGTTCATACTGCTCCAAAACGAAATCAGACACAGGTTGCGAAAAATAACACCATAGATCTGACATGTTACGCTGGTATTTGCCATCAGCATGCGATATATATATCCCATGTATATGTTTCTGCAATAATGTTCTGTTACGTTGATCATAATCGTCACATGTTACACAGTATCAAATGCTACTAGGCGAGATATGATTACACCATATGCTGGTCCCACTGAAATATTTCTAAAAAATGAAATAAAATAGAGGGTTATACCATATCAGATTGTGCTATGAATGCTCATTAACATATATGGGATACCTAAGTTTCGGATTAAGACAGAAATGACAGGGAGAACCCAATTGGATTTTTAGATAAAACTGGACCTGGACGTGTAATCAAACTTTCAGATGACGCTGATGACATCGTTACCAAACAACCAAGTTACCAAATTATCAACCATACCTCCAAATATATACAACGGTACATAGCTTCTCATACTGGCTTCTTTTTGAGCCTATTTGCAAAAACCTCCGGGTGGAAGATATTGAGTAAATTCGAATGGCGGTCTTTAGGGTGCGACTGAGTAGTTGGGTTTTCGCCATTGTCTTCTACGCATGAATGTGTCCAAAATTATTTTATTTCGCAAGAGCTAATTATTTAATATTGTATTGCACTTTTTGCGAAGGAAATTTCATAAATAAAAAGTTTGAATAATCTGACTTATTAATCGACCAGAATTCTTTTTAATATGACGTCTCTGTGACGTCATCAGTGCGGCCATATTGAATTGTTTACATTTTCTGGTAGGTCCTGAAGCCAAGATGAATTGTGTGTAATTTTAGCCCTCTTCCCCAATCTGTTTTTGGAAATGAATGAATTAGACTATATGTGACAGCCCATTTATATTATACAGAGAAAAGTATTATCTCAGGAATATATTTGTATTTTCGTATAATTTTCAAAATAAGTTTCAAAATATAATCAAATACGAATAGTTACAGATATACCTATACCCAAACGTCACATTTGTGGAATACAGACTAGTCCGTTATTCAATATACAGCCGTCGCCCATTAAATTATTTCCACGTTCATCAATACAAAGACCTAATTCATTTAATAGTCCAGTAAATCGAGCACATTTTTGGAGTTAACCCACCACAAATTGCAACAGAAATTATTTCGCTGCTATATATGTCAAAAAGGCTAACATACTAAAAGTCTACAATCCCATATGCATGGGAAACATATTAAAATTCAACTTGAACATATACCACTTTTTCTTCGATATGAATTTTAGGAATTCAACCCTTCTTCCCACCCTGGTTTTCCGTGACCACCAAACGGGGAGAGACTTGGACTTTAAACTCTCAGGACACGTAGCTGATCGTATTATACATATTTTCCGCATTTTGACAATGTATAATGACTATTGCTATTTGGTTATATTCAAAATGGCGGACGTGGCATCTGACTGAAAATGTTCGATTTGAAAGTTTATCAACTGTAATTACAATACATTCCATTACATGCAATGTACATGAGCCATTCAGTTTCTGATTATAGTTTTAATAGATCATCATATGTTGGAAGACATGGATTAGTTAAATAGTATAGAACTATCTGGCCATTCAACGGTTATTTCGAACCAGGCCAATCAATTCCCAAAACTATAGCAGAACTGAATGTCCAGGCAAACTGCGGTTTGACCCATAACAAATTGCAACATAATTTTTTCGCTGATATGCATTTCTAATATGTCCCCAGAATAGCAAACTAAAAGTCTACCAAAATCTATTTGGTGGAGATACGACTTTTTCTAAAACAAAGATACACCATCATGCCTCATATAATCAAGGTAAAAGATATTGGTTTGGCTCTGAATAAGGACAGTTTTTCATCCAGAAAGCCAATCAATACATTATGATATAGGATACATTATTCCATGGTGGTGAAAACATTTGCTTTCCCAATGGATTTGCTCATAAACGTAGATAGCAAAACAATAGTTTAACACTAGGGTATATAATCATACATGGCAATATCCTGCTATTTGACATTATTTTCATTAGCATTGTTATCTGAAAGGGAACTGACAAGCTGTGATATATTTATTATATTTAAGCTGTGATAACACATGACAATCACAGACAATAGTTCCATCAACTTATAAAGATATAACTCTATTATCACAAGCACGTAGCAAGTGTCAGATCCGACATTCAATAGTGTTTGCACCTTGTTGAAAAAAATGCAGCCATGCCAATCAGGAGAGAGAGAGAAATTAGATTCAATGTCTCGTTCAACAATAGTTCAGATATATAACGACAATCTGCCAATCATTTATGATCCATCACAATTGTAAGACAAATGTTGTTGATGAAAGAAGAATAATTATGCATCCGAATATATCATTTAATTATCAAACAAATAATACTTCGAATTATAAGCGAACTTAACGGCATAACTTATCATGTTTCATTTTACATTCTGGTTCATGGTAACATATTATTACGGGAAGTCACTTCTCATACATATAGCTGATGTCTTTTGTTGTTATTCCTCATGAACACTGTCATAAGTTGAGGAATATTTCGCCAATGTTATTTTCAAAGGTCTGTGTTT
The DNA here is from genome assembly GCA_036873755.1 of Hanleya hanleyi. Taxonomy (NCBI): domain Eukaryota; kingdom Metazoa; phylum Mollusca; class Polyplacophora; order Lepidopleurida; family Hanleyidae; genus Hanleya; species Hanleya hanleyi. The sequence continues at coordinate 7,791 of JAVTVY010042731.1, read as the reverse complement.
GATGAGTTTGCACAGCTCAGTCCTTTGCATTCTCCACACACACTTGAACAATCCAGGCCATGATCCTTACAGGCGCATCTGCTTCAGCTGCAATCTTTCTTGCAGTTCCACCTGATAACCCCACGTAGCGCAATGAAGCTGGTGGCAGATCAGTTTTCGCAGGGATAAGCCGATTGAATTGTCCATCCCAATTTTTGTGGCTGCAATGGATGGTCTTCCCTCAAGTCAATTCCTTCGTCTGAACAACTATTGTAAAAACACATAAGCGTTTTCTATGCTGCTGCAATAAATGATCTTCGTCGGGATTCCCACGACCTGGATGAACACTTCAGCTTGTTGGCGAAATAGCTCAGTTATAGTTGTCTTCTTCAAGGCAGCACCTTTGTCAATGCCAGATGGTCTGAATACTGTGTTACAGCCCAGAATGACATGCACAGGCAACATATTTGTACAGACTTGCATTCCCAGCACAACCTTTGTCTTCTTGACATTCCAAACTCTACGGCCCCGCTAGTGACATGGTCATTCAGTCACAGAAAGACTAATTTCTAGCAAACAACGTCAACAAGTAGCAGTTCATTACTCTTATGAGTTACCAGTTGGAAAGGGTGGGATGTTTCATATGCATTTGTTTTTATTGTAAAAGCAGCCTAATTAACTGAAAGCATCACAACTTTGGTTGGGATGATATTGACCTATTAGTTCTGCTCTGTTTTCATGCAGACATGGATGACAATGACATCTACTTTCAGCCAGAGTCAAAAGAGAATGCAAGGAAACGGATAGTTTTGAATCTGAAGAAGACAAAGGCTGCTCTGGGAATGCAAACCTGCACAAATATGCTATTTGTGCATGCCATTCAGGGCTGTGACACAGTATACTGACCATATGGCATTACCAAATGTGCGGCCGTAAAGAAAACAACGCTCAATGAGCTATTTCGCCAATAAACTGAAGTGTTCAACCAGGCCACTTGGAGTCCCGAATTAGGTTATTTATTTCAAGTGCTTGTATATTTATACAATGGTAACCCTAACGAATCAATTGGCTCTCTGAGATACAAGCGTTTCTGTGACAAAAATGAACCATATATGTGCAGGTACAAAACCTTCCACCAACAGTATCATTATTATACCTCTTGAATATTCATGAGGGTTTTCTGATATTTCATTGGTCAAACTTTACCCAGCCACGAGTCAATATTTTTCAATCACTGACCCAGCTGTTTATATGTCAGGCGGAGCGCGTGAGGTCCGGAGTCAATATTGTGATCACGTGGTCATTGTTTACAAGTACCGTCTGTCTGCAACATGGCTGACGGTGGTCGCTTCGTAGATTGTACGATGAAAATCTACAAGAACTGTTACAAAATAGGGGCAGTAAGAACGCAAAAAGTGTTATACAGGCGTCTCAATATTACGGGTCTACTGTCAAGCAAAAGATATTAATTTCGGTATTCTTTCGTCGATAACGAAAGAACAACTAATTGGTGAATTCCTCTTCAAACACTTTGCTGAGTTGAGAAAGAAGGATGGAGATAAATACTCTCGTTCGTCGATGGTAAGCATACGTTTCGGTCTCCTGAATATTCAAGGGGTAGAATGATTTGTTATATGTAATTTCTATCTGCACTGCCCGAGTAATCCATTTCATTCTCATCTCAAAACTGGAGTAAATTTACGCTGTCGATGTCACCCAATCAAATGAGTTCACCATGACCTAAATAGGATTTATGAATGAAGTGTGTGAAGCCAGTGGCTACATTGTATCAAAACACTCAGGGTTTGTGAAACGCTTCTGAAACTTTAAATTCTCAGTATTATTCTAGTCAGATTGGAGATTTATCCATGAACTATTCATAAAATTGTATCTGTGTGTCTTATTTCCGATAAAACACAGCTGCATGACAGAAAGTATTCGCCAAACAGCGTTTTTGAAAAGGAGTAATAATAGTACCATGCGCTAGTCTGGCGTCATAGCGATAATTCACTGCATTTAATAAATTCGGTATAATAAAGCACTTATAAACTTGTGACGGAGTCAATATCATGAAACCTGGACCCTTGGCCAGACTTGGCCAAAGCGACCTCGGGTCCAGGTTTCATGATATTGACTCCGTCACAAGTTAATAAGTGTATAAGGTTCGCGTGTTTAGAGTGGAAAGGTGGAAGACCATCCATTGCAGCCACAAGAATGATGGTGGAGAGCTTCTCCTGTGAAAAATGAACTGCCACCAGTTTCACTGGCACTCTTTGAGGTTATCAGGAGCAACTGCAAGAAAGATTGCAGCTGAAGAAGATACATCTGTAGGAGCATGTCCTATATTGTTGAAAATGTCAAATGAAACATGGTAAATGGCATGGTGGAACGTCAAGTTCGCCTATAATCTAGATGACTATTTGTTTGATAATTAGATATCTTAGGATTTGCATAATTATTCTTCTTTCGTCAAAACATATATCTGACACACAATTGTGATAGATCATTAATGATTTGCAGGGCTGTCTTCTTCAACAAGGCACATGTTGTGATAATAGAGAGATATCTCCATTAGTGGGTTTGTGGAAATACTGTTTGTGACAGTTATCGGTTGAAAGAAAATATATCAAAGCTTGTCATTCATTTATTTGGGGAGAGATTTCCTCTTCAGATGATTATGCTAATAGCAAAAATGTTAACTGACTGAATATTACCCTGTATAATTCGTATAGCCTGATGCTGAACTATCACTTTGCTATCTATGCTTATGAGCAAATCCACCGGGAACACAAATGCTTTCACCACCATGGCATATTGTACCCTGGATGATGTATCAATTGGATTTCTGGATAATAAACTGTCCTTATTCAATATTCTACTTATACGAGGCATAATGACCTATTATGTATTATAAAAGGGCGTATCATTGTTTAAAAGTTCTGGGGTGTAGTTCTGGGGACCTATTAGAAATTCATACCAGTGAGAAAAAAAATTCTGTTGCAATTTGTTTTGGGTCCAGCTAAAAAAAGGTTGATTGCCTGCCAAGAAAATGGTAAAAAGTTCAGATTTAGAATGACCCCATACATTCGCCACTTTGAATTTCTCCAGAAATATTTTCGTGCAAGAGTATTATTTTAGGCTGCGTATAACCTTGATATGATAACGAATGGAATGAGAATAAGTAATGACCCATTTCTTTCACGCTTAGTACTAAGTACAAGGTTTTCTTATAGGAATAAGAGACAGATAAATACTGAAATTTCGAGAAAAATACTTCAAATTTCAACCTGAAATTGAAGATATTTCCCATGCATATCTCTTTGTAGACTTTTAGTATGTTATTCTAGAGATCTTTTGGAAATGCACTGCAGCAAAAACAATTCTGTTGCAATTTGTGGTGGGTCAAACCTCAATTTGACTGGACTATAACAGCATTTGGACCGAATTAAAAAAATCATAGTATACATAAACATAGGCAAGTTTCCTGCAAGAGAGAAGCGATCAAAAGTTTTCAATCATGCCGGGAAGATATTAGTAGGCTCAGCTGTTCGTATCGCTGGTATTCTTAATCCATATTATTTTCTCTGTAATTTCTTTATCCAGAGAATGATGTATCTCAGTCACGCTTTGATTGTGGCCGTTCCTATGATCATTATCAGGATCGTGCAGTACACGAGTTCATAAGCGGAAGTAGACACAATTTACGAAACATAGCGCCATATATTTGCAAACTACGGTCGTATTTTGCCATCTGCATGCGATATGTGTCGCCAATTTTGAGAAACATTGAGTGGAGGCGTTTGATATTATAGCCATGTTTTATAAGTTTCTGCAATAATGTTTTGTGACGAACGTTGATCAAAATCTCACATTTTCCTACGAAGTAGGCTACTATCTGCAAATTGTCCGGTAGTCAGTCAGTCAGTGAGTCCACCCAAATCCTTTCGTCGACAAAATAAGGAGAACCGTTGACATTAGAAACTTGATTTTTTTTGCATGAAGGTGCTGTTACCAGCAAGTTCTGACTGACCTACTTTTGATGAAAATTTCCATTGATTTTACTGGTGATTCTGACTTGAGCAGTACCCATCTTAATACAGGCAGGATTTTAACTTGGGGCGGGGGAATTTCCAAGAGTTCAGTGAGTGTCGGAGTCCTCATGCCTACCCTCAGACTTCGTAGGTCCTGTGACTTTAGTCACACTGCTCATGTTATACAGGATCTAGCAATTATTACTAGGCGTGTTATGTATACGCCATATGTACAATGTAGGTCCCACTGGAATATTACTGTCCAGCAAATGTTTACGATGTTGAAATTGTAAATACCTCTCTTGTCGTATTATCGACGAGAGAGAAGACCGGCTTCATTTTTATAGAGATATAGGTCTAAATTAGGGTTATCTATAGTTTCCGTTAAATCTACTGAAGGTGGATACATATTCTACTCCGCGTCATTTATATAACGATTATCCACAGCGAGGGGATCGTCAGTGTAGCATTTGGTAAATGAGAAGGAACGGGCTTTGAAATTATATGTTTTAGAAAGCGTCTGCGTACAGTCGTATTAATAAGAGAGCATAAATTGGCCACGTATCTATATTCGGATAGCACCTTGAGTGAAAAATGGACAATTTCGCCATCATTGTCAAAACTGACCGATATATCCGAAAAAAAGCTAATTTTGTGATGTTTATGAAATTTTTGAATTTGTGCCAATGCTGTTATGTGGTATATGGAATAGGTCTTTGAATTATGGGCGCGGATATTCTTTAATGGACGACAGCTGAATTATGCTTGTTCAGACGCTTGTAACTCCATCCTCTACGTTGTAGAGTAGGGGCACTACACATACATCTGGCATGGATGACCGCTTCTAACAAACAATACCAATGGTATTTTTTTTAAAGCATATTTTAGTGATTTGGTCGGCGGACTATATCAGAAAATTGCGCTATGGTCCACAGGGCAACGGCGAGAACAGAAATAAATACATTTCTTTCTGATCCTATCCAGAAAAATATTGGAAACCCTCTTGGCTGGCCTTTATCTGTTCTCTTATGAATACGACTATATACAGGTGCTTTCAAAAACAGATCCTTTTCAAAGCCAGTTCCTTCTCATTCAACAAACGCTATATAGACGATCTTCTTGCTGTGGGTAATCGATATATAAATGACGCAGTGAAGGATATATATTCACCTGCACTGGATTCGAAGAAACGGCTTATCATATTTAGACCTATACCTCTATAACAATGAAGCGGGCCTTCTCTCTCGTCGACCTTACGATATGAGAGATGATTAAAGTTTCGACATTGTAAACTATCCCTTTCTGGACACTAATATTCCAGTGGATCCTGCATATGGCCTATTCATATCTCGTCCAGTATCATTTACATGTCGTGTGATAAATGTGATGATTCTAATCAACGCCACAAAACATTATTGCATAAACTTATGAAACAGGGCTTTACCTCTAAGTCACTCCACTCAAAGTTTTGCAAATTTGGCGATACATACCGCATGTTGATAGCACAATATGATCGTAGCGTGCAAGATCCATCGCGTTACGTTTCGTAACTTGCGTCTAATTCCGCTTAACCCGGATGCTACGGGCCATATGAACCCATATACTTCAAGATTCTCGTGATGTTCAGGCACAATCAAAGCGAGACGATGTTAAAACGAAAATGACATGGATTAAGAATGCTGATCGACGATAGGGATTTGAGATTCTTGGAACATCACGATGTCTTGCTGGCATCATTGAAACCTGTCTCGTGCAAAATCGCTTGTCTCCAAAAGAAAACTAGCCTATGTATACTATGCATGTTGTTTTTAATTTGGTGCTAATGGAGTTATAATGAATAAGGTCTTTGGATTATTGACGCAAAAAGTGTTTAATGGATGACGGCCGAATAATGTATGACGGACTAGACGCTTGTACTGGTAAGTCACTCGATAATACCATTCAGTTTCTTAGTCAAGCCGATCAGGTGTATTCAATACCTTATCCCGACAGGTATTGTATGGTACTGTGCATCCAGTTAATGTACAGTGAAAAACCCCTCAGTTAGTGTTCAGTACTAATCATTTTCACTGTTAATAGTCTATTATTTGTTTTTAGAATTATTAAACTCTTGGAATCGAGTCAATTTCACTTTACCATCGACTCACACACTCCAGTGATAATATTATCAGGATAGACTGCAGAGATAATATTATCAGGATAGACTGCAGAGATAATATTATCAGGATAGACTGCAGAGATAATATTATCAGGATAGACTGCAGAGATAATATTATCAGGATAGACTGCAGAGATAATATTATCAGGATAGACTGCAGAGATAATATTAGCAGGATAGACTGCAGAGATAATATTATCAGGATAGACTGCAGAGATAATATTATCAGGATAGACTGCAGAGATAATATTATCAGGATAGACTGCAGAGATAATATTATCAGGATAGACTGCAGAGATAATATTAGCAGTGCAGTCAACAGAGGAGTGAGGAGAATTACTGCACTAATAATATTATCACTGCAGTCTACCTCAATATTATTATCACTGGAGTGGTAAAGTTAAACTGGCTCGATTCTAAGAGTTTAATAATTCCAAAAACAAATAATAGACTATTCAAAACGATCTTCACATCTGCCACTAGTCATTCCATATTCGCCTTCTGCACACTCAACTATTTATTTTATCCGAAATCTTTATGATATATTGCATATCGAACTGTCTGGTTCACTGCCGCCAAATAAAACTGTTTACAGCAGACAAGCGAACCTTAGATAACGCCTGGTACGCGCTCGTCTACGTTGATATTCGTTTAATAAATGACCTTTATTTGTTGAGTCATTTATTCAGCGGTTGCAACGCTTATTTTTCTATCAGTCACTCACTCTTTGGCCGCTGAGCTCATTTCAGGCCCCACACCTTCACTGTTTGATGGACAGTTAAATTATGACACTACGCATGTGCAGCCCAGAATTTTCAACCAATCGGAATTGAAAAGAGGGCGCTGCCAACCATTTGTCTCGTTTATTCGGGCTCCTATGATTTCCACCAATCGTATTGAATAGGGGGCGCGGCAAGCCACTTTTCACGATTATCCGGGTACTTGATTGCTATCCCCTATATTCACAGCACTCATTTTAGCACATTTCTACCGGTGTTTTAACCCTATCTGGCGTGGGCTTTTTGGGACCTGTCCAAGCCTGGAGGGGGGGGGGAGGCGAAATGGCCCCCCCCTAATTATTTTTCTTACCCCTTGAGTTAGGGGGCTGAAACTTATTACACTATACCCTTGGGTCAAGCTCTACCAGAAAATGTAAAAAAATCCAAGATGGCCGCTTTGATGACGTCACAGTGACGTCATTTTCAAAAACGGCATTTTCTGGTCGATTTTTCGGTCGGATTTTCCGAATTTTTTATTTTTGCAATTTCTCCACAAAAACTGCATGGAAAATTAGCAAATATTAATGTGATATGAAATAAAATAGTTTTTGTCCATTTTTCATCGCGGAAAAGCAGAAATTTTGAAGAAATATGCCGAAAACATCACTTTTCTGGTACCCCACGTGGCCGCCATCTTGAATTTTCCCATGATCCTCTGCTCGGGGCGTGATCCTCTGCTCGGGGGGTTACGCAAATAGGCTCAAAATGACCCCAATAAGATAAACTATAAAGTCACGGAGTTTCAGCTCTTCGTTTTTTGGCGTTCCGGACATAGTACAGAAAGTTTGGGAGGAGGGCCATAATGGCTCCCCCAGGCCAGGTAGGGTTAAGCCAACCACAGGCT
>JAVTVY010042730.1:0-18396 GCA_036873755.1 Hanleya hanleyi | reverse complement strand
AATGAGGATTTCTTTAAATAGAAATCCACTAACTGAGGGTTGAAAATACAGTTATATGCAGGATTGTAGTGACTTGATCACAATTTTGTGATATATTGCAGTGGTAGTTTAATTAGTCGAAGTTCAAATTTATCTGCTTCGACATGTAAGCTTTCTCAGGGGATGTTCTGAACGCCAAGGCAAAGTCTTAGCCCTTGATGGAGACAGATCTAGCTTTGCCAAGTTTGACTTGCTTGCACCGTGTTAAACAACTCAGCCATACTCAAGTTTGGAACGAACAAGTGAGTGATCGATATAAACCGAGAAGTGTTTGCTGATCTCCTCTCCACTTATAGTTAGCAACTATCTTCAATAATTCAAGAGCTTCCGTGCACTCAGTTTTCAAGCAATTTGTATGCGATAAGAACGTTAATCGGTGATCAAACAATATTCCTAAGAATTTGACCTATTTTACACTTTGATCTCAGCTCCGTCGAATGTAAGTACTGGATCATTGTGCTGGAAATACTTTCTGCAAAAGTGTATTCAATTTGCCTTAGCTCTGGGGAATTTGAAGCAATTTTCTAGACACCATTTCTGAAATACTTAGACAAAGCTGTAATGGGCTCTTAATATTGTTTATACTTTCTGTTATCCAAAGTTCGTTGAATATGCGTCATAGAATTTCTAGATAAGATTCGGGTAGACGTTTCAAAAGTTGACAATGAATATTATCAGGGTGTGCAGCAGAATCGTTAGCTTTCGCGAGAGAAGCATGGAGTTCCTCAATTGTAAACAGAACTTCATAGCCTTCACGGTTACTTGTGGAAAATTTTATTTCTTTTTTCTCCTCTCTTTTTTTCGAAACTTTGAAATTTAGGTACATAAATTAACCGACGAAGTGTTTTGGCAATTGTTTCGCCTAGCTTATTTTTGCAATCTCTACTCTGTCAGCTAACATCTGATTTCCATCGTTGAGATGATTAACACTGGACTTGGAGCTTTTACCTTTTATTCGTTGGATCATATTCCAAACGTTTGTTGTAGGATTATGTGTATTGATCTTAGAGACATAATTTTTACAAGAATCAGATTTGTTCTGTTTCATGGTTCTATGATCTTTACCTCTAGTAACTCTGAAATATTTCAAATTTCCAGAACGTGGATATCGGCGGAAACACCGTTCAGCTTTCTTGGTACATATCCTTGCTTCTTTGCAGTCATCATTAAACCATGTTTTGTTTAATATTGAGACGAGTACGGTACCCGGTAGTGTTTTTAACACTGTTTATGCTGCATTTGTATAGTGTAGATACATGCAGATATTTTTCGAATTTTCAGTGTTTTTGTTCAGAATTACTATAAATGAGTTATAGTGCTTTCAAGTTAATGTTATTGTGATTATCCATAGCATGTACGCGTTTGTATAGTAAAGTATACATTCAGTTATGAAGCTTTATGTCCAGCTATATGTTAGTGTTGAAATCTGGTCGCCCGATCACATATCAGCTGGAAATGCTATTTTTAGAACGTACTGTTTGTATGGATTTTATCTATTTTAACTGTTCATAGTTCGGATTTCACATTTTACTGGTCGTAGTATACCTTTATGGAACCGGTCAAGTGTTGTCAGATTCTAGATCGTCGTTGACTAGCTGTATTTCATGAGTTGAGATTGTATTTCTCTTGAAAAGTTCGTCGTAAACTTCCATCATGGAAATTTGGCAGCGACACTCTTGAACCCGAACTTTGTTGTTCTGTTTTGTTTGAACGGCGTTATAGTACAAGTATTTGACAGATTCTGTGTAAAGTATGTTTATCATATTCTCGAATTATATTGTTGTTCAAAGTGGTAATAATAAGGAGAGTTTAATAACTGTAAAAGAATATTCTTTCCGCTAAAGTTGAGAATGAGGCTCTGGCGGGAGGGTATAAAAGGCCGGAGTGTTGGAAAATCAGGGACTCGGAGACGGGCAACCGAAGATGTCAGATGTCTTTTAAAAACCGGCTCCCAGGTATGATGTCGATGAGATGTGATTATATATTGCCACTGAGATGGTATGGAAGCCATACCCATGTATGGATGTCAAAATAAAGCAGATGAGTGCATGTCAGTCGCCAGTATAAGACGTCAGAGGAAACCCCGAAAATAAACGGGTAGTGAGCCCCGATAGTTTGGGGTGAAGCGCACTCGGCATAAACAAGACTGACAGCGACGATCGAATGCAGACGGAAAATACAATGGCAATATATATATCAGATGATGTAAACATGCCCGACTGCTAACTGATGTTTTGGGAATTTCCGAGTCCCTCCCTCTTCAGATCATAGCGGGAGTTTTCCGAGATCGGGACCCTAGAAAAGACGGGCCCCTAGAAAAGTCGGGTCCCTAGAAAATTCGGGTCCCGAGAAAAACCGGGTCCCTAGAAAAGACGGGTCCCTAGAAAAGTCGGGTCGGTCCCTAGAAAAGTCGGGTCCCTAGAAAATTCGGGTCCCTAGAAAAGACGGGTCCCTAGAAAAGTCGGGTCCCTAGAAAAACCGGGTAGAGTTTCCCCATTCAAGCATGGGTAGCTGGTATGTGGTTTCAGTCCAACGGTACACTGAGACATGGGAGTGTAAGTACAGTGATTACATATAGCCTCAACTCTGTGATCTGCACTGGCGCCTAGCCTCACGTCAAGAATTATAGGGAAGCCATTTGCATGTTCCCTATGTGGAAAATATTTGAATGAGAGGATTGGTATCCTGTATACCTCAAACTTGATGATTGTGTTGCGTAGATGCAAATTTTAAGTGAATTACATTACAAAGGAATTATTTCATGCTGGTACAGCTGGTACCTTGAATTTATGGTGAATAAACCATACCCATGTTCATTTGATCTCAATACTGCCTTAACTTGGTTGATATCGTTATCTATCCTTCGACTATCTCTCTATTCAGCATTTATATTTGAATGTCGATCTCGGGTGAGCGAAGCTACCTGTGATGTACTGTGTGAATTAAGCCAGCAAGAATTGTGTTGTGGTGTACATGTTATGGGCCAGTCCTGACAAACATACCATACATGGGATACACCTGTGGACATTTAAATATATCGACTAAACTATTGGGAATTGCTATCACTTTAGCGTAACATATTTACTGGTGTCAGAAGTGGGATCCAAATTAATATTTTGGATCCAGCGATACGTTTCCCACGTTCCTGTTGACGTCTCGGATAAGTTTAGTCTCACTGCTGATATGGAGAGCGAGAGTCAGATGAAATCTCTTCGTCGTAGTAAACGAAGAGTTGGTAAAGTAGTATCGGATGGAGATACTAGTGCGAGTGAGCTAGATTTACATGAAGAGATGGTAATTGAGACTACTACCTGTTATTCTGGTTCAACAGCACAAACCACCATTGTATTTTCACAACCACCAATAATGAGCGCAGCTATAAATACAGTGGTTTATGATTACCAAGGTAATCAAGATGGCCCCCAGACATTTCCCATGAGCCAATACTCAGGTAATGGTGATGTTAAATCTGAACGTTTCATTATAGACATCACAAAAGCGACGGCGGAGTCCGTAGGTCATGTGGTACGAGGGGCTATGCAGGATGTCACTGGTATGATGCAAGAGGTGGTCCATGGTCTTGGTGTGATGACTAAGAAAATTAGTCAGACAAGCAGTTTAAATGCCCCAGAGGTATTTAGGGCATCCTCGCATCAGGAGATGAGATCAGAGGATCAGACTAGGCGAGATATCGACCAGTCTGCCAGGGTTAGTCGCGCTAGAACCAGACAAGGTCGTAGTAGTTCTAGTGACACTACAGTGTCTGATACAGACACTAGATTTTCACAACGGCAGACTGTGCGTCCATCCCAGAATCACACACGAGGTTATAACACCAAACTTCCACCATTCAATGGTGATGAAAAATGGGAGGTATGGTATAACCGTTTTAAAGATGTCGCAGACCTGAAAAATTGGTCTACGGAGGAAAAGTTGTGCGAGCTTCTACCCAGGCTTCAGGGTAAAGCGGGAAATTTTGTTTATGGGCAGTTATCAAGGGATGTCCGATGTAATTTTAATTTTCTTGTAGATGAATTGAATCACAGGTTCAAGAAAGTGGAAACTTCCAAGAGATATGGCGCGCAATTTAGTAACCGTAACCAGAGATCTGGTGAGACGGTTGAGGATTATGCTGCGGAGTTGAAGAGGCTATATGATAAGGCCCATGCAACACGAGATCGAGAAACTAGGCGGGAAGATTTGTTGAGACGATTTCTCGATGGCCTTATAGATGAACAGACTGGGTTCCAAGTAGAGTATATAAAGGAACCTTCAGATATAGACAATGCTGTCTATGAAGTTGTAAACTTCCTGGAGACTCGCAGGATGAAGAATGATATTGATAAGAAATCTCATAAACCTGAACGAGTAGTGAAGTTTGATGACAGTGAGAGTGATGTTGAGATTGAAAGTGTGAGGGCCACTCAGCAGACGAGATCGGGGTATAATGATAAAAATCAGAATGTTAATGCTGATTCGGCAGTGGGGAAAAATTCTGAAGACACCTGTACTGCTGTCTCCAATGAGTGCCTGGTGGAAATGAGGAAACTTCAAGAAACGTTGGAGAATATGGAGCAGCGGTTACATCAATTTGAAATTCAACGTGGCAAGTTTCAACGTCAAAATATCCCAGAGAGGAATACCCCTAGCATGCCTAGAAGGCAAAATGATGTTACACCTCAGCCATCAGGGCAGGGTCTGGGTCACTTCACAGGGTGTTATAATTGTGGAGGAAATCATTTTGTACGCAACTGTGTCTATCAATTTAGACGTGAATTGAATGTTAATGCACAGCCATTTGTCCCAAGATCTGACAGTGCAGGGATGGTAAATTGTAATTCACAAGCAGTGAATAGACCCCCAGTATCCCTGGTGGATGTGTCAAACACCAGGGGACCGACTCAACAGGCCATGAGGCGGTCCACGGAAATGTATTTGGCCTGAAAAATGAGAGTATTGCGAGAACAGACGACGCAACTAATTTACCTGCAGATGAGATAATTAGACGTGAGTTGCAGACAGAGAAAAAGGTATATGAGCGTGGAGATTTGAATGGAGTAGATGGGAAGTTTACTGCCATAGACACAGGGCTGTCAGATATCCAAATCTCTAATCATATATCCTCCAAAATTGCAGAAAAGGAGCTGTCTTGGATGATGTCTGGGACTGAAGAGTCTCCGTCTACTGATGGTAAACCTATGGATTATAGAGGTCTGAGTCTGTTCGGGTGTTCTTTGAGATACGACATCTCGGGAGAGGGAGATTTTCATAATTCTGAAAATAGTTTAGATGCAGAAACTTCTTTGAGTCATGTGACTCGAGATACATGTTATATCAGATGTAACATACCTGAGGAAGTGCGAGATATGGTTGATTTCATGGGGAAATCTGTCAAAATAACATGTCATTTTATTATAAGGATGACCATTTGGATGTTGAGTTTGATTTCATTTTTAGGTTTAGATGACAGTGACTCGGATAGTTCCGGGAACTATCCGGTGAGTTCTGAGGAAACCTTGGATCATGGTCCGATGAAACTTTGTACCCTGTGGGTGTACATGTGGACATGGTGGATGCGTTTATTGACATTGCTGACGAGTGGTCACAATATTTTACGACAGGGTGTCGTACATGTGTATACTTGTATTCGGAATACAAGTAGATGTTGTGGAGTTAACGATCGAAGTCGTTATGTAAAGAAAACTCCATGGTTGCAGGGATATTCTACATCAATGCTACGGAAGCGTCAGTTAGAAGACCCTGATATAGCTCCAATCTGGAGATGGATGGAGGATGGGAAGAGCCCCTATGGAACTGAGCTCTCTAGTTCTGCAACTAAATGTGATTGGAACTGTTGGAAGAATTTAGAAGGACAGTATGGTCTTTTATTCAGACGGTTCGATGACAGAGATGCTACTGGGATGCGTTGGCAGTTTATAGTCCCTAGATCTTTGAGAGAGTATGTCCTAAAACAGATGCATAATTCTGTTTTAGCGGGTCACATTGGTAGAAAGAAAACTCAAGAGAAGATACTACAGAGGTTCTGTTGGTGGGAGGTGAGAGATGAAGTGCAAAACTGGTTAGAGAGATGTGATATCTGTAAACTACAGTGGTTATCGGAATTGAAGGAACTATCTGCTGAAGTCTAAGAACCAGAAACTTTTAGACTGGAGATGTAGAACCAGGCCATTGAAGAACCAGGAACTCTTACAATGGAGGTCCATGCATGACCTGTGGGATGGAACATTATAATGAGGGATCTGGGGTCAATCCTAGGATGAAGAAAACAGCAGGGGTACCAGGAACACCCCACTGTTTATAGCTGGACCAAGAACAGAGAACAGGCCGAAACAGAAACTGAAATACAAAGAATTAGTGAGTTAACATATCAGTACATGTAACTTTAACATCTTATGTATTGTAGAGTAGTACATGTACATGTGTGCATATATTTTGCATATATCCTGATATATAGAATTGTATTGGACATATGCCAGGTATGCTTGTATCTTGAGATTTGTTCATCGCTAGTGAGTTTGCTGTAGCTTAATGGTAACTAGCACATGTAGAGGTACGAAAGTAGTCTGTGTCTGTATGGCACTGATCTGGATTTATTTAAGCTGTGGTGAATCTAACAGATTTGCATACTGAAGTGTTAGTTACACCAATATGAGAACAGTCTCGGTTTAAAGTGTTGTTTTATTACCGACGAATTTAATATGTTTGTGACAAACCGATGTCGTCTTAGTAATTATTTAGTGTACCGAGGACGGTGTACACTTAAGTGGGGGGTAGTGAGACGAGTACAGTACCCGGTAGTGTTTTTAACACTGTTTATGCTGCATTTGTATAGTGTAGATACATGCAGATATTTTTCGAATTTTCAGTGTTTTTGTTCAGAATTACTATAAATGAGTTATAGTGCTTTCAAGTTAATGTTATTGTGATTATCCATAGCATGTACGCGTTTGTATAGTAAAGTATACATTCAGTTATGAAGCTTTATGTCCAGCTATATGTTAGTGTTGAAATCTGGTCGCCCGATCACATATCAGCTGGAAATGCTATTTTTAGAACGTACTGTTTGTATGGATTTTATCTATTTTAACTGTTCATAGTTCGGATTTCACATTTTACTGGTCGTAGTATACCTTTATGGAACCGGTCAAGTGTTGTCAGATTCTAGATCGTCGTTGACTAGCTGTATTTCATGAGTTGAGATTGTATTTCTCTTGAAAAGTTCGTCGTAAACTTCCATCATGGAAATTTGGCAGCGACACTCTTGAACCCGAACTTTGTTGTTCTGTTTTGTTTGAACGGCGTTATAGTACAAGTATTTGACAGATTCTGTGTAAAGTATGTTTATCATATTCTCGAATTATATTGTTGTTCAAAGTGGTAATAATAAGGAGAGTTTAATAACTGTAAAAGAATATTCTTTCCGCTAAAGTTGAGAATGAGGCTCTGGCGGGAGGGTATAAAAGGCCGGAGTGTTGGAAAATCAGGGACTCGGAGACGGGCAACCGAAGATGTCAGATGTCTTTTAAAAACCGGCTCCCAGGTATGATGTCGATGAGATGTGATTATATATTGCCACTGAGATGGTATGGAAGCCATACCCATGTATGGATGTCAAAATAAAGCAGATGAGTGCATGTCAGTCGCCAGTATAAGACGTCAGAGCAAACCCCGAAAATAAACGGGTAGTGAGCCCCGATAGTTTGGGGTGAAGCGCACTCGGCATAAACAAGACTGACAGCGACGATCGAATGCAGACGGAAAATACAATGGCAATATATATCAGATGATGTAAACATGCCCGACTGCTAACTGATGTTTTGGGAATTTCCGAGTCCCTCCCTCTTCAGATCATAGCGGGAGTTTTCCGAGATCGGGACCCTAGAAAAGACGGGCCCCTAGAAAAGTCGGGTCCCTAGAAAATTCGGGTCCCGAGAAAAACCGGGTCCCTAGAAAAGACGGGTCCCTAGAAAAGTCGGGTCGGTCCCTAGAAAAGTCGGGTCCCTAGAAAATTCGGGTCCCTAGAAAAGACGGGTCCCTAGAAAAGTCGGGTCCCTAGAAAAACCGGGTAGAGTTTCCCCATTCAAGCATGGGTAGCTGGTATGTGGTTTCAGTCCAACGGTACACTGAGACATGGGAGTGTAAGTACAGTGATTACATATAGCCTCAACTCTGTGATCTGCACTGGCGCCTAGCCTCACGTCAAGAATTATAGGGAAGCCATTTGCATGTTCCCTATGTGGAAAATATTTGAATGAGAGGATTGGTATCCTGTATACCTCAAACTTGATGATTGTGTTGCGTAGATGCAAATTTTAAGTGAATTACATTACAAAGGAATTATTTCATGCTGGTACAGCTGGTACCTTGAATTTATGGTGAATAAACCATACCCATGTTCATTTGATCTCAATACTGCCTTAACTTGGTTGATATCGTTATCTATCCTTCGACTATCTCTCTATTCAGCATTTATATTTGAATGTCGATCTCGGGTGAGCGAAGCTACCTGTGATGTACTGTGTGAATTAAGCCAGCAAGAATTGTGTTGTGGTGTACATGTTATGGGCCAGTCCTGACAAACATACCATACATGGGATACACCTGTGGACATTTAAATATATCGACTAAACTATTGGGAATTGCTATCACTTTAGCGTAACAATATGTGCAACTCCTGAAGATGTGGGTATGGTTTGGTTAGCCATTTCAATCAACATATCTGAGAATAATTGTATGGGATCTGGAAGATCAGGGAAAGAGACTGCTTGTAGTTTTTGTGAACAAAGCTTTTCAAATTCTGGTCAATTTGCTTTCTTGAAATTATACTTGTTAAAGGGGGGTCATCAGCTGAATGAACAGTTTTTAAACAGTGGGAAAGTGATCACTTCCAGTAAATTCTTCCAGTATAGGAAGGTCGCAACGTGAGATATCTGATGCTGAATAGGTTCAATGAGCTGAGGAAAAATATGTATGAAAACCATAATTAAAATACACAAATAATTATTTGATGTAAAATCTTCAAGATTTTTCCTTTACAAGTCTCTTCATTATCCCCAAAGTTACTACGGCCGTTAAAATCACCCATCAATAAACAAGGTTTAAGGAGCTGATCGTAAAGATTCTGAAGTTCACTAAGACGGAGTGCACCTGCAGCATTCAGAACATTTCATTTGACAATAACTTTATTTGCTCGATTTCTATAAAAAACGATATCTCATGAAACCACCCCAAAACAACAAAAAGTGGCATGTTCAATTTGACACACTTCAAAACTGTTCAGTTTCCACGACCTGCGTTTATAAGTGCGCCCACCTGGATACTTCTGAAATTGACTATGTGAGCTGTATTCATATAAACGTGGCATTTACCGGACTATTTATTTCAATAATGAATATTCTGGAGCTTCATCGCCACGATTTTGTTGATTTAAGAAAATACTCCATGACCATTCTGGTGGGAATCTGCAGCTTATTGTTCAGTGCACTCTTAAATCTAGACTTCCATATTTCGACAAGAAGCAGTTCAGCTCAAGTGCTAAATCCTGATAAACATCGTATCAGGTAGTGCTCAACTAGATGTTGAGTAATACGCTCTCGTACGAATGAAGTCATACTTTTTGCCTTTTTCTCAACTTGGATAAAGCGGTGCACAGACATCCAAATAGTCCCTCTGAGCAGCACCTTATAAGGTCCCGAGTTGAAATTAAACTCGCAGCGAAATCGAACACACACATGTGCCATACTCTAAACACTTAGCACTGGCCTTCGAATAGTTCTCATATCCGAGGTAGGAAAATAACACTTCTATTCTTTGGCAGCGGTTGTCCGGAGGGGGATATACGGAGCGGGAAGTTTTCGTATTTAGTGGCTGGGACGACCTTCTCAAATACAAGAGGGATTTTGGCATTGCGACAAGCGGCTCTCCATGAAATATTTCATCGGCCAACCTACCAGAGACCGGATGGACTGTAACAAGAAAATAACTGAAGCTGTGCGTCCTCTGTGAGGCTGTGCATCAAGCACCATTTCTCAACAAACATTATTATTCATTTAGCAGTGAATTGTAGAGATTTTCCTCAATCGTAAAATTAATATTTCCCTGCAGTGAAATATCATTTTTATTATTTAACCTCCTCCAAAATAACTCATTTGAACTATCACACTCGCTAACCTACATGTAATGTACTATATCCTCGTCACGAACATTTTATGTTTGATACAATGTAGCCACTCACTTTACGAACTTCATTTATTAATGCTGATTGAGGCATTGTGTACTCGTGACCATAAATGTGGCGAGAAATACTGCTCCAGTTGTCAGACGAGAAATAGTTACATGACATAAAGGTTACTCAATTAATGCAAAATTGAATTATATATAAAATAAAATAAATAATGAACAGGGTATTGTATGGATACGCGTCTCTTGAGTTTGGAAATATTGTGATCTTCAAATGTGGCACATGATTGATAATGAAAGGGATACTTTCGAACATAAACTCTTACATAAGAATACGACTCGACTAACTCAAAGGAAATCGCTTGTCGATGTCACTCTTTATCGCAGACACAGGGTATAAACAGGAGGGAAAACAAGCACAGTTACAGTGCACCATGCTGCGATTACATGTTCGTGTTGTTGCTGTCGTTATTGTCGTTGTTGTTGTTGTTGTTTACCGTCAAGCTGAAAAAAAAGGTTTTATGCAATGTAAGCAGTCTCGGTTCAATAATTTCGAAACTAATCAACATGTCATGGTCAATGTTGTTTTCTAATCAAGCACACTGTTACAGTTTGGGTGTCTTGTTATTTGATGTATTCGATGGTTTCGGTGTCAACAGTGTCATAAGTGAAGGTTTATTAACTCTTTAATAATATGAACGATGGTGACTACTGAATGCTGTGTCTCACCGTCCTATATTTACACAGGTGTTTAATACAAAAACACATTTTGTTTGACGTATTTGTTTTTCTACTGCACAGTCATTTTGGTTGCTTTGATCTGGAGATAAGCTCTTGACATCACATATATGAAATATTTCAGTGCCTTAGGAGACATTACAGTTAACTGATAAATTTGCAAAAAAAAATAATCCCCTCTTGTTGTAAAGATGTTTTATATGAACTGGGGTATCGTATACAAGTATATCTGTCAATACACGTCATTACATATTAATATATAAGCGTAGCTAAATCTTCACCCGTACTTATCTGCATCTAAATATACATATTTTCCCCAACAACGCGTGTATCCAAACGACAATCTTATGTGAAATTACTTTAACGGTCAGACAGCATGGCATTTTGTATTTGTATTGAGGGTTGGACAAGAATCAGTATAGACTGATATTAAATTGTGTGACACAATTTTTGTTAACAAGTTGATTGAAGAGTATGTTGACGCATGTTGCTATGAATGTATGGAATTTTTTAAAAACAAATTACAAGTTTTCATCCATTCCAAAAAAGAAGGGTAGCTTCAAAAAATGAGAATAAACATGTTTTCCAGGTTTTCTCCTCTTACAATGTTTACTTACCCTCGGGGCCAGAATAAAGTGTATGATGTTTTGTTGAATGTGACATATATCAACTCAGAAAACGGATCATCAGAATATAAATGTTTTGAGGTACGATATCAGAATTGTTCTGCTCGAGACAGGCAATGTTCAATCGTTTTGAATGTGCATAATTCTAGAAGCAAATCATCCTGGATCAGTTCATAAAGATGCTCACAAAATTGGAGAGATTTTTTGTCCATTTTTGACATGTTCACAATTAATATATCAAAATTCTAAACAAGTTTTGGGTAAAACGTTTTGAAGCGCATATCTATATTGTGAAAATTGTACCACTCTGATTTGGCTATTCCGAAACCAATTTTCTTAAGCAAAATATCGAAAATACACGTTTGGCTTTTTTTTCAATCGAATGGATATTTTTCACACGTCCGTCTTCAGACGGGTTCGTATACTGAGATAAGTCCTTCTGTTCGTCCGTTCAATGGGTCAAGTCACGCTCGACATCCCTGGCTGAAGCGAGTCGCCCAGCGCGGCAATTAAGCCGATTAACAGTGGCGTCAAAATTGTCTTTTCCCCAATTTTTGAAGAATCGGGAAACCAAGATATATCAGCAGGCTGTTCAATTTTACACAACAAATAAACCAGTTGAAATACTTAAATTTCAAAGCATGGCACCTTTGTCAAGATCTACAGAATTGAAATGAATCTATCCCAAAAATCGGTGATAAGCGATTTAACCTAAATTTAGTTTAGGATTGAGCAAAATCTCTTGTTTTTAAATAAAAATGAATCCAATAGGACATTCTTGTATGGGGTCAGTAACATTTTAAGAAGAATGACTGTAACAAGTCCACTTCCCATCACCTCTGATATTAAGTTAATGAACGCGGCGCTCCACACACTGATGACTGAAGATTGACGCCAGTGGGGTGAGTGAATATGATTCAACGTCGCTTTCAACACTATTTCACTCAGATCACGACGTTTGGTTCCTATTCCTTTTCATACCCGGAAACCACGCCGGCAGCGTCCTATTCCTTTTAACACCCGGGACCCCAAGGGTGCACTAGAAAAACTGCAATCCATGAGTGATCCAGTGAAAGACTGATTAAATCAGTAATCATCCACCAATGAGCCCTTCAAATTGTGAGATCATTGAAGTAGCCATTATTGTGCCATTTGACCCTCTCTTCTAGACTTTTGTCTCATTACACCCTCACCCAGGTAATGGCTAAATGATCCAAAATTATTATTATATGATTAACTTATTGAGTAAGTTCACCGGTTGAGTCCACCGGCTGCATTCCAACTAGAAGAGTCATATTTTCACTGCTGCCCGAATGGAACTTTCCTTGACTCAATTAGCCCAAATTGGTAAGATATAACTTTGCAGTTTGTCACGACGAGTCAGCACCTGGCCGGTTATTTGTATCAGTTCAACCAGCGACTCAGTGAGGCAAATAAACTGAATAGCCACCAGTCAGCGACTCCATGAAGCAAACTGCGAATTTAGTTTCAGTAAGTAAATAAATTGTTTAATAAGGACATAGCACAATATTGAATTTTCATATGAAACTGTCTGAAAACATAATTAACTTACTGTCCATATACACGTTTATGAACGATGGGAAATTTAATCTTATCTCATAATGCGTTGGTATTCCACTGAATTTGCAATGCATCCAGAAAAAATATTTATAACTATACATTTCCCACAAACAAGAATAATAATACTGCAATAAACCACATGTACAATTCAGTTTGAACAGTAAAGCTATTTCGTACATAAGATACATAATATTAACAGTTCTGTTTTCAATCAGTTTACTTGAAATGTGAAAACTGATCATGAAATTTATCTGTGTTTATGGATCTCTTCAGTTTGGGAAGTAAAATAACCGTGTGCTCTGGATTGAATGCTGAGATTGGATGTCTCCTGAAATGCTGCAGCCATGACAGCCAATATTGTATTAATATTGTGTTTTCTCATAGCCTAATAACTACTAACAATGATGATGATACCTGGATGCCGGTAAATGTATGGTACCAAGACATTCTGTGTACATCTCTCTCCATAGCGGGATCTACACAAAAATGCCACCCACTTTCCTTTCCAATCCATGAAACACAGCACCAATAAATATAGACTGGGGGAATACATTATGATGACAAAGCGAGACCAGTTTCTTTCCTCGCTCAATAACCATGGTTCATTGATCCATGTAATAACTGATTAGCATCGCTGGAGGAATTTTGCCTTTCTATCTAAATAAAATAAACCTTCAAAATACCCTTAAAAGCAGTATCTTAGGAGAGTATCTTCGTGAGAAACGGATGTGTGCATGCACATAAAGGCACACAGACACTTGATTCTATCGTCAAACTTCACTGATCATTTGATCCAGTGGTGAGACAAATCTGAGACACTCACTGACTCCTGTGGGTCTGCGTAGATCTATCTTTGTTGGATCATTGATTCATCATTATGGGATCGATGATCCAGTAATGAAGAATTTTGGATCGATGATCCGGAAATAAAGATACAATGTTACTCTTTGCAACATTCTTGAATGTATATTCGAAGTCAGCCAATGGTGATGCAATTTTCAACCAGGGGAGAGTATCATGTATGCATTTCTGTGATCCATTGGGGCATCCCTAATTGTGAATTAAAAATGCTTCTTGTTAGGTAGGCTCATTGTGGATACATGATTCACTTGTATGGATCAAGGAAGCAAAGTAACCTGGAAGTTAGCCATTATTGAACTGCTAACAAAAGTTGGTGAGCCATATTTGACAAAAACGTGGACAAACGACATCAGAATGAGCCGCCCCAATATGTGGATCAATACGGTCTCGAAAAAGCTATATGGCTTGGTGATGGCTAGCTTCCATCATTTTGTTGGCTCCATGGTGGATGACAGATTTCTAGTGTGAGTTGCTGTCTTTTTTACACACGGGAACCCCACGGGTGCCCCAGTTAGTGGCCTCTTACGACAAGCCCTCAGTGTGGCTGATCTTATCGTGACCTGGGGAGTGCACGACGACAACCCAGATCAATCCCCACGCCAGCGGATTGTTGCATGTACGTTAACATGTCTTGTCTTTGCAATATCTGCTGTTCTAGGTTGTTGATCGGTATCATATTGTGAGTATATCTTACCCTTGAGGCAAAGAGAACCCCTATTAATTTTTGAGGCGGAAAAATCCAATAATACAAGCGTCTAGTCGGTCATTCAATATTCAGCCATCGTCCATTAAAGAATATCCGCGTCCATAATCCAAAGACCTAATTCATATAATAGCATTAGCACAAAATTAATGCATAAAACTAGGCTAATTTCCTTCAAGAGAGAAACTGTCAACAGTTGTCAATGATGCCAGTGAGACATTATAATGTTCCAAAAATATCAAATCCGTATCGCTAATCAGTATTCTTAATTGGTATGATTTTATTTGTAAATTCGTTATCTAGAGTATGATGTATCTCAGTAACGCTTTCATTGAGTCCGTTCATATGAACACTATGGGGATCTTGAAATACATACGTTCATACGGGCCCTAGCCCCGGTTTAAGCGGAATTAGACACAACTTACGAAACGTACCGCCATAGATCTGGCACACTACGCTCGTAATTGGCTGTCAGCATGCGATATGTATCGCCAAATTTGCGAAACTTCGAGTGGAGGCGTTTGATGGTATAGCACTGTTTTATAAGTTTCTGCAATAATGTTTTGTGACGTTGGTTAAAATCGTCTCATTTAAAACAGGATCTAGCAAATGCTACTAGGCGAGATATGTATTCGCCATATGTAGGTCCCACTGGTATATTACTGTCCAGATAGAGATAGTTTACGATGTCGAAATTGTAATCATCTCTTTTATCGTAAAATCGACGAGAGAGAAGGCTCGCTTCATTTTTATGGAGATATAGGTCTAAATAAGATGTGCCTGTAGGGCCGTCTGTAGTTTCCTACAAATCCAGAAAAGGTGGATATATATCCTTTACTGTGTTATTTATATAGCGATTATCCACAGCAAGAAGATTGTCTGTTTTGCGTTTGAAATGATGAGGAACGGGCTTTGAAATGCTGTTTTTGAAAGCGTCTGCATATAGTCGCATTCATAAGAGAACAGATATCACTGTGGTCCACATTCAGGAAATCGTTGAAACTTGTTATGTTCATGCTATAACTCTAGCTCAGGGTTATGTGAACGTGAAATCTAGATCACAAACTCTTGGTAAAGAACAAACCTTCTGATAACGAGTTCCAGGCTGTGGTTTGGTAACAACTTTCTGATTTGTCTTTTGCATAGAGTAAAGACGAACCCTATCCAAAGCCGCTGTGATCCAAAACTCTACAAATTATTGAAAATTGTTATATCTGCTGTTTAACTCAGGGATAAGTTCAGGGATGTTATCAATGTATATCTCGAATTGTTGGCAAATGAAAAATCTATTGATTTTGATGTATGTCTTTCAGTCTGTCTGTTAATGTTTGGTGTTCTTGAGATCTATTCAGTTCTAGGTTATGGATTGGTATCAATTGGTATCAACTGTTGAGTATGCGAGGGAAAAGGCTACTCATACTGAGACGAAAGATCGAGGCGACTCACACGGACTCATTATTGTTTTTAATTGGTTAATTATGTTGATTTGGCGTAGGGTGGGGAGGAGGTCGTGAAGAAAAGATTCAAGACCTAGATCCCTAAATCAACATGATTAACCAAGTAACAAAAAGGAAGCTTCTAGAAATTAGGGCTTGAATTCCTTGCTGGGAATGGCATATCCAAATGGGCTATTGTATTTGTGGGGTAACTCTTGCCTGAACACCAGGGCATTGTTGAAATATCCAACTCCAGTCCAGAACGGCGTGATGTATTTTAAGTGCAAGTATAACTCAAAGAAAACGTTTGAATATGAGGTGCGTCTATCCATCCGTTGGGTTGTTTATTTGCCCTACTGTTGACCTTAAAAACGAATTTTATTTGACGTATTTATCTTAAGAATTTATCCACAGTTAATTTGGTATATTTGATCTAGAGATCAAGCTGATATTGACATTACACATATGAGCTATTTCGGTGCACATAGAGACATGGAACTTAACTGATAAATCTATCATTTATTATTTCGTCTTGCTAATAAGGCTCTTTTAGTTTGTAACGTTTTATCATATATAGGTCAAAACATATCTTCGACGTAGCCAATCCATCCTATGATATATATCTTCACCGGCCTTTGTATCATTTAATTATATCTAACAAGAACCTAATTGGCATTATGGGCTACGTCATTAAAGAATTTCGTTGCCTTTCACATGCAACAAAGTTTACGGTAAATTCTTATAAATGACAGTCTAAAATTCAAATTACTTCTTAAAAAGGAGCGTATCCAAAAACAATCAAAAAGTTTGACGATGTTGTTTAATATACATTATGTTCGTATGAATGATATAATACTGACTGAAATTAGCCACACATGATAATGGCCAAAATCGCGTGTTAGAAGAAAGGAGGAAAATCAAGTGTAAATTTGAGTGTTTCCGACAGATAGGTGAAACTTTATCAATTGATGAGTATTTTGAGATATTTATTTAGTTCTAAATTGATATAAATGCTCATTGCCTGCCAATGTAACGATATCCTTTGAGATAAAATCTTTTCTAAGTTTTAGAGGTCTTCAATGTTACAGAGAGTGGCTGGCGGTCAGTGACCTTGGCCGTTGACATTTTGACCTCAATCTTGGTACAGACACATCGCTTCCACTGATGCATCCACACACTAAAACGTTTTTCATTGACTTGCTGATTTTGTGTTTTCCTAAGTGACCTTGTTCGTTGAACTTTTGTTCATCCTAAACATGAGGTGTTTCTTAAGTTTGATCAGAATCCACATCCTTGGACTGAAGCAGTAACACAGATAATGTTTGCAAAATGTTTGAGGGGGCATTGTGCTATCGACATTTGACGCGTAGTAGTACTTTACCTTTGATAATTTCAGTACCTGACATAGTGACCTTCATCTTTGACCTGTCGACCTCAGTTTCGGTATCTGCTTGTCTATTATTATTATTACGTGTCTATTCTAATGTCATATTCTCAGATCCACTATCATGCCTTAACTCAACCCATCATTTTCAACATTTTACAATAATATGACCGTAGATTTCATCAACAGATTGATGTTGTGTTTTGTGGGTTGCCTAGCCACGTTGGCATCAGAGGAAATACTGAAGCTGATGAAATGGCTAAGGCAGCCCTAGATAATGAGGTTGATCCTGGTTGAATCCCATATAGCGATTTGAGACCCTCTATCTGCATGTGTTTATGTGAGAAAGCTGTTTCAATCCTTATGAGATGCTGTGGATAATAACTTCATGAGTTTCAAAAAATTGTAGGGTATTTTCATCTGAGTAACCAGATACGTTTCGATCACGCCATGATCAGGCGATGTAGAATCGGCCATACCCGACTAACTCACGAACATTTATTTAAAAAGGAACTCTTCGCAAGGTGTATTCCATGCCACGAAGATCTCACAGTGAAACATATTCTGATCCACTGTATAGATTTAAAGATTGTAAGACATTTGTTTCATCAAGCAGCTACTTTAGAAGATCTTTTAGTCGGATAAAAAAAGACTGTATTTTAGGTTATTTGAGAGAAATCGGTTTGTTGTATAAGTTTGTGGTGTGCTGTGTTGATTACTTCTGGATTGCTGGGTTGTTGACTTGTTTTTCTTGAAATATTTAAAATTTTGTTTGATTGTCGTTATGTAGCTGAAATATTGATGAAGGCGACATTAAACCTTAATTAT